>JAUZNK010006946.1:0-25345 GCA_035046665.1 Euphysa ruthae
ACGTATGTATGTATATAATCTTGCTATCCTCATCACGGCATCTTACATTACTTATCTCCGACGAATCCTTATCAATTATTCCTATCTTTTTATCTTCAGATATACCATTTACTCCTTTTAATCATAAGATTTATATTATTTATTTTATTATTTATATTATTATTTATATTATTTGATTTTCGTATTATATATCTATTTTCGTTCCACTGTTACGTTGCGTTCTGTAATCATCTCTCTAAAATGGCAATATTCCAAGTTTTCTGTAAACTACAGTACCTAATGAGCCTTCCGCCTACTGCTCGCCCATCACAAGTACTTTGCAACCTTTCTAATGGCTCTGCTTGGGGTGAATTCCAGTAACTATAAGAATGCTTATTTGTATCCACTAAATTTAGGGAAGCGTTAAATCTCAACAAACAAAGGGTCATCTGTGAAGAAAAAAAATTTTATCGGTTGACGAATTTTCAGTCTCTAAAAACTCCAGTTATTTAAATTCATTTTTTATAAGTATTGTTTAGGGATTTATTGAAGTTTTGAAGGTGTTCTACCAAAAACACAGCCTTTTGAAGTATTCTACCAAAAATACGTTAGTTTGAAATTGGATGGAAGTTTTAAATTTCAAAATTAGAACGTATTTGCTTTTCAACTTAAGGGAGTATTTCTAGGAAAAATATGCCTACAAAAATAGAACGGTATTTCGGTATGCGTTTAACAAGAAAGAAGCTATATTTTGTTAAAAAATTGGTAAGGACCTTATTCTGATTTTTATATTTCTTAAATTCTCCCTGAGACACAGAATTCAAAAAATATACGTAGGTGGGAGTATAAGAAAGAAGAAAGCAAAAAAAAGTCAGTTGTTATGAACTATGTTGTTATCTTTTTTAAAGCAAAATTCAAAAATATAACCTATATTAGAAAATCGCTTTAAAATTGATTTCCTTCAGGTTTATTAGAGCGCCTTTTTGTCCTGAAATTAATAATACTTTTCCGTTCAAATATGTCATATCCTATAAATATATCCCAATTTTTTATGACGTATTTAATCCCCCCTAAGATGACCACACAGGCGTAGATCATACATAGAGTAAATTATAAGTTCTGTTGATTTATCAGAAAAATATTGATATTAGAACAGTGCTGGCGTCATAAAAGGTCTTTACGTTTGATCAAGTTTGTTATTTGGAAATCTTAAAATATTTCTTTTATAGTCGAAACAAGCACATTTTATTATACAAAAAGGCTTTTATTTTTGACTTAAAAATTCACGATTTTTGTTTAGTTTCAAAATTTTATTATTTTCTCTCCTAAAATTTTACTTGGCTAACGTCACAACAATTATTGATGTTAGAATTAGATCTATTGTTTTAAAGGCAAGGTCTAACTATTGACATTCTTTTAAATTTGGGTCTTACAGATGAAAAAATATAAACTATACAGAAGTATTTTCTGCTAAAAAGAAAATTAAATAAAAACTATAAAAGCTTTGAAAAATATGACAACTTCGTTTTGGTGTTACGCTTATTGTCGCTCAATACTTGCAAGATAGAACGTCTTAAAATTAGCAAGTGTTATCGCGATAATCACAGCAATTTTGTTCGTAAAACACTTAGATATTGGTACTAAAAAGTACTGATTTATTGGACCAACCTAAGTAAGTTGTGTATGTATGCATGTATCAAAAGTGACAATTCTACAATGCCAAATATTTTAAGATATTAACTATGACAGCAAGAATTGAATTCGATATTTCTGCAAATAATCAGTTATGTTTTAGGAAATCCGACACCGACACCGAGGAATAACACGGACCATATAGTTTTTCGGCTTTTTTATGCAAAATTTTATAAGTGTTAGTTTTTACACAATGGCGTAAAAAAGACTGGTTTTAGAAGGAGTGATTTAAAAAGGAGTTTGTATATAACCCCGTTTGCAAATTCGCCCATGTATATGGTTGCAATGTAAACGTGAAGAATAGCATATATTAAAATTTGATCACACAAAATAGGTATTCCTACAAAAAAAAACATTTTTTTCTTAGTCAAGAAGTAATCATCTTTTCATGAATTTTCTTGCCTCATTTTTATTATTCAAGAAAAGTCTACTACTTATAATATATCGTGCATAATATAACTATCAATATCTATTAACGATGTTTTAATTCGAAATTATTACTCGGCGCCTCGCATCTCTATGGTGACGATTTAGGTATAATCAACAACCTTGCTTAACGCCAACAACACAATCGTTTGTTTGGGGGCAAAACAATTTCTAAGTTTGTTAGATGAGTATTTTTTATTAATTTTTTTATAGCTGTAATTAAAAAATACAATATAGTCATTTTTGTCAATGTGTTTGGTTCATTGGAATTTTATATATCACTTTGATTGAAAAAAATATATATAGCAATGCCATAGTAATATTGCAGTGATATTTTGTTATGATCTGAAAAACAGCATGCATCGAATAAAAATGAAGAGTAAGTCCTGCAAAGGCAGATTTGCTTTAGGTACGTGTTTATATTTAGTTATGAAGAAAACTTAAGAGACACAGAAGAGGAGCTTAAAATATAAACAAAACAGGCACCAAGAAATTTGAAAGTTGTTATAAGGGGAAAAAAAAGTTTGATATTTTTTTCGTCATAGACGTTTGCTGAGTAACTATGAATAGATATATTTATAGGGTGTTTCAGTACAACGTGAGACCCACGTGTATTGTTGGTGGAAAGGAGTAAACGGGCAAAATCTTGAACAAAACCATGCGTGAATGGCTTATTAAAGCAGTTTTTTGGGACTTTCTAGGAAGCCAGTAAAAAGACATAAACACGCGCGCGCAAAAAAAAAAATGCTAAGAGACTTATTGATTTTTTAGTTAGTATTCCTTACAGTTCCGTTTGAAAAAAATTGGGTATGCAGAAAATTATTAATTCTAGTTGTAAAAGTTAAACATGATTTATCTGTTGCTGTATATAATTTATGAAGTCATCTCTCAAAGGATATCAAAAGTACCGGAGATGGACGTTCTAAGTACTCCAAAACTCGCCACTGTGCCCTTCTGGAAATATTGTCTCGGCAATTTGGTGCTTACCCACGTTAAATATAACATTCTCATTCTCAGGCCTAAGTCAAATACAGCATAGTATAACCTTTAAATTCTTAGAATGTTACCTTAGGCAGAAATGTTACTTCAAAGAGACGCTATCTAGGTACAAATAAAGGTTTTCAAGACTCATAAAGCTACTCATTGGATCTTAATAAACAATCGTAACAGTGTATACCATGCCTATTTTAAAAAAGGTACAAGAAACTCAATATAGGATGTATGAATAACTTTAAGATAGTCTCATCTTTTTCTTTTCTTTTATTTTCATCGCAAACGTGTTGATATTATAACAGAGCAGAAAAAAATTTTACTTTTTAGTATGCTATGTTCTCGATGAATAATTTTTTCGGTTTTCTAAATTTATCTATTTATGCTAAAACTCTTTAAATACCACTCACTAAATCCTCTCATTTTCTACTCGAATAATAACAACTCAAATTTTAACTTTTCTTTTGGAGTTTCTTCGTAACGGCAGCCTACCTACTGATAAAATTTTAGTTTTTGTCATTTTTATGACTTCATAAACCTTATAAGCGGATCTAAGATTTGAAAAAACATCGTGATATGCTTATGACAGCAACGTTGCTAAAAAAATAGCGTTCGTATCAGACATAAAAATAACACTCTAAATGGCCATTGAAATATGGATATTTTAAAAACATAATTCAAAAATCAAGAACTTTGATGCTCCAACTGTAAAATTAAAAGTAATAGACTAGGAATTGAAAACCTAGTTGATTTTATGGTTCCTTAATAAACTTGTATCATGTTAAAAAAAGTCAAAATTAATTCACATGATAAGCTTGAGGCAATGTTTACAGAATATCCTAACAAACATAATTTTTGTTTTTAAGTGGGATTTTTCAGACATGTTGTTTAAACATAGTTGTTAAACTTTATGAAACTGGACCAATTCATCTGTAAGCTATTGACAGCGTTTGAACACTTCGAAGATATTATTCCGATTACACTTCAAAAGTGCTTGCGCGAAAACAAATGATTGTTCATAGTAAAGTTGTGTTCAATATGCTAGTGTTGTATAGCTCCGTGGGAATTTACTGAAAAGGTCTACATGAGAAAGCCTAAAATTTCATAATGAAATGCCCGCTCTCACACAAGCGACTAATATTAGTTTATTCTGTGAATCAGATTAAAAGTTTTGTACAATTTTTATCTTAATTTTATCTTTTGTTTATTTTTGTTTTAAATACTTTTTTCTTAGATGTCAAACTTCCTATGCAGCCACTGAAATAATTTCTTTTGTTGTGCTTTATGACTGTTTTCATTTACTTTAACTGTTCGTGTGTGCATATAGACGTAAAAGCATTCCGGATAAGATATTGGGCCAACTTAATATGCGACGTTTATTAGAAAAATTTTCACACAGATATTTATACGGTAAACAGATTGGATGTAATTTGATTCAAAATGATTGTTGTGAAAATACACATCACCTCTGTCATTTATCTTGTTGATAATTTCAATAGTAATTCGCAAAAAATTGTCTTTCGCACCGAGAGGATAACAAATTTCTAAACTAAAAAATATCAATGAAATTGTTTTTGCTTTTACTATAGAGAAAAAAAATTGGAAGGAGACCATGGATAAAGGTGTTGAGTTGAACAAAGTCGAAAAACGTGAATCTAACACCCCCAAAGAATCTAATACTCTCCAAGGAGGTACATTGAGAAAAAGCCAAGAGCAAAGTGGTAACCAAAAAAGGCTTAATGGCGAAATAAAAACACAGGTATCCATAACCCCAGCCTCAATTACAGAAATACAAGACTTATATTCAGCTTTACAGGATCTTGTTAGAAGCAGCAATACATCATCACCAGTTTTACAAATGAATAATCCATCCCCTCAAGATATTATTCGACGCAATAGTCCAAGAGAACGCAATTTTGATTTAAGAGACGAAGCGAGTTCTGCAACACCAGAGTATCAGTCATCATCTACGAGCTCACCACGCTCGTCAAGATGCGGATCAGCAGGTGATTGCAGCGAAGGTATCGAAATTAACAAAAAACATAGACGAGGATTTTCGTTAGGTGAACTTAACCCAAGAAAACTGGTAAAATCTCGCGATAAGGTGTCGAAAACTTCAAATCGCAAAATATCTTCCGATAGCGGAGTTCGTTCAAATAAAAAAGAAGAAAAGTTGAAAAGATCACCTACTAACATCGATTATGTAAAAGACGATAAAGAAAAAAAAGAAGGTATTGGAAATAAAAAGAAAGGAGGCTGGAATATTATTGGTAGAATCCGATCTAAAAGCATTGTGCAGTTATACGAGCCAGATATGAACGACTTTGATAACGTCTCATCAGTATCTTCGCAAAATAAAAATAGGCGCTATTCAGACGAACTTTCAAATGAGAAAAAATACTGGACAGAGCTAAATTCTACTCCACCAATCAGAAGATCGTTAGATATGGAATCGCGTGTTGCTGAAAATACGGAGTTGTTAGTAGCAACGTTACCGATTGGGTCAAACAAAAGTTCGGTAGAAAATAAAGTAAAGACATCGACTTATAAAAATCCCACCGAAGAACTTAATAAACTAGAATCATGGTTTGAAAAAGCAGCTGCCGAAGCCCTCAAAACCAAATCGACCGATGACCTTCTCGTGAATGATGATGCTGATAGTTTGTCAAAACCAAGACGTAAGATAAGTAGTAACCAACGGCAATCTGCAGTTAATCGAGGAAAATCAAATAATAAACGTGCAATTCAACTTGGTTCATTTACAAAAAGTACCCCTGATCTAAGAGCAGAAAATGAAATTATGAACAATGATGTTGAAACAAGTACTCCTCCACCGCGTCGTGAAATTAAAAAGCTTGATTCTTTTACAAATAATGATATAAAGCGAAACTCAATGAAGCAAATGCGCAATCATATTTCGTTTGATGATCCATCGAAACATTTCCCAAAAACGCCCCTTTTCTTTTTACCCACTGAAATTGACAATAGAGATGAAATTTTCAAAGTTGATAGCGGAAAAAATATGATTAATAATATAAGAACAAATAATAAAAAAACATCAAATGCTGATCTGGAGGAAATAAATAAACTCAATGCTCAAAAAAACCTTAAATATTTTAACGATGACTTTTTCCATGACCCAAAGAGTTTGTGGAAATCAACGGGAAATAAGCCTGATAACGTGCGTAATTCATTAACTTTGGAGACGGGAATGCAAACTGATGATAATGCAAACTTCTATAGTGTACAGCCGTCTAACGAATTCCAAAAATATTATGACGATATTACAAAACCTTCGAAAGATGAAAGAACGTTATGGAGTCGGTTCAAAAGTCCAGGCAACAATTCAAAGGAGAAAAAAGGTCAGTTATCTTACGAATTTTTTTCTTATTTCAAAATAAAAAATAAATAAAATTCTTGATTACCTAGAATTAAGCAGAATTGTTATTGCCTTGTCTTGGTTCTAATATTTCAGAATGTAAACTGCCCCTGTGTCTCCTTATATAATGTGGATCGAAAACTCTAATAAAAGATACAAATGAACCTGTTTAGTTCAATTCCTGTCACTTTCGGATATTTTCGTTATATTATTTTAGTTGTGAAACTTCTTGATTATGAAAAAATGTTTTCTACGCCAACCTTCAAAAACTGTATATTTTTTTAGTTCCCCGTACGATAGTTAAAGAGAAAACTTCCACCCGTTTGTGCGCTCTTAACATTCATCTCACTAGAACCACTCAGTAGTATTTTCTCAAACTTCAAACATAGCCCTTATTAATTCTGTTAATCTTTGACCCTCTGACTTTTATTTACAATAAATTTATTTATTAACAATCCCCTAACTGAAGGCAACATCGTCTTTTTTGTCTCAAACGCCCCCAGGTTTCATGCGAACCGAGTCCAACACTTATTTTTCTGTTTTCTAGTTTTTTATAAGTTTATATTCTCAAAAAGTCTATAGCATTCATTGTTATCATGTTCCAAAATGAGGCCAGGGAACTTCATTTCTAGCGTTTAAAAGCTTAAAAAATACCTCGTTGAGAGAGTTAAATTGATCTTCAGCAAAACTCGATGAGTTATATTTAAAAATATCAAACTATGACGTAAAGCGCTCAGTATTTTAAATCAGTGTGGATATATTCTTATATATTCGTTTTTCTTTTTTTTTTTTGTCGTTTTAGTACAAAAAGTTCGGAAAGTCCATAGTGCACCACGTCAAATACGACAGCCACGGCAGTAATTCATGTCTACTTTCATATCAATCGAAAAAAAAAAAGATGATTTATCGTTATAATTCATGTATGGTTCCTGGGCGTAACTGGGTTTTAGAACAGAGAAATGACACTAATAATACAGTACACGGTTCGAGGGAAAATTAACTGAAATCTTTCAGACACTACCTTCAGGCAGGAAGTTTTTCTTTAACGATCTTAAAGTGAATGCGCTAGATGTAAAAAATTTATACTAAAAATCAGAAGAATTTTACAATATATTTCAATTTTCAGGTCGTAGATGTCATTGAGAAACCTGACCAATTAATGAAATTTTTACAAGAATGAGTTCAACAATAGAGACCTTTCCCATATTTCTTGCTCTAGATATATTGGTCACAAAAAGTTTCCCATCTTGGAAAGGTTCATAAATTTTAAGGGATGCACACCTGTTTCTATAGTTATTCAATTAAATGAAGAAAAGCAGTCGGTCCAAAACTGAAATTCATAAAAAAAATTTCAGAAAATGTTAAAAATCAATTTTATTGGTGTAATTGAATGTGTGGTAATCTAGGAGGGGTTTTCACTTAGCCATATTTCCAATTGGTTTTATTTCAAATTTACTGCTATAGCTTTAATGCAGAAAAAAGCGCCGAACTAAAATAGAAATAGATGATTATTTAAATTCTTTATGAAAAATCCTCATTTTCCCAAAATCGTTGTGAATAAATCTATAGTTTTATGAATTTTTTTAATTTATTACCTATTTACTATGTTAGATTATTATATTTATTGATTATAATTTCGGTTTGTAAAAATAACTTATAAGTATTTTTGTTGTCACTGTTTCCGAATGTCTATTTTTTTTTTAAAGTTATTTCCACTTTTTACGCAACGTGTTTATTTCTGGGGGAAGGATGCAATCAAGAGAATATATCCAATAGATTCGTATATTTACGGAAGAAAACAAACTAGATATTTGTTTTTGTCTAGCTTGATTGGCAAAACATTTATTAGTTTGACAAGATTTTTGAGATTAATCTGCATGGAGAGCCTCAAGGAAATATTTTTAGCTTTTTGTTCTAGCGTAAAAATTAGATTAGATTCGATTAGTAATTTTCAAATTCCATTCTATTAATGCTTCATTCGAAAGTGACTGTTTGACAATTTGCAGCCAAATTCTGATCTGGTGCCGACCATTATTCTTAAACCATTTTTGACTTTTTCATTTTCACAAAACCATTTTTACAATACCATTTTTGAAGAGGTTGGTATTCTTACCTAAAGCTAATCAATGACCAGTATCATGCTACACCAGGATTTTAAAAGTCAAAAAAATGTTTTTTAACATCATCTGAATTCATGCGAAGTTCAAAAAAGTTTTAAATGATATTTTTAATCCAGTGCCAAAAAACAGAATTGTTTTCAAATATCCAAAAATGTATGCATTCGAAATAATTTTCAAAAAATCATCAAAATATGTCTTCTACAATCCTTTAACGCCATAAAAAATTCTAAGTGAATAATTATTTGAGAGATTGACGTTATTGGGAAATTTTTACAAAGAATTCTACTGCTTAGTAACAGTTCCAGCAGATTTTTTAAAAGACATTTTCTCTCTTCTTTCACCATCAAAAAAAAAAAAAAAATTGATAAAAATATAATTACTTCTTCGAAGAACGCAAATCATACAATTGCTTTTGACAAAAATTATATTATTTATAGCTGTCTTTTGAATAGTTTCAGTGTATAAGAATTTTTTTTTTTTAAGAAATTTTCATGATTATGATATTTTATTTAGTTAGGAAGGCTTTTAAAAGATCTCAGAAATTAAATACAAAAGGTTGGAATACAAACGGTTGGATGAATCAAAAACAAGCATTTAGTAAATCTCATTTAAAAATGAAAAAATCAAAATAGCTTACAAAAAAAGATCCCATCAGACAAATTGCCAATGCTCTTCCATTTATTTCTTATATCAGCATAGCTAATGCAAAATATTTAAGAAATGCAATTTTAAAGCCCTAATTACACCAAACTGAAGTTCCCAGAGTAAATTTTTAATATGACACATACATTCAGGAGTCAGAAATTATCACGAAAAAACTTAATAGGTAGATGAAGTATTTTCGTCCTTAATCACTCACAGTTCTAATAAAATAAAATTCCCAGAACAATAAAAATTTTCTCACATAACCGATAGAATTTTTAAAACCAACTCACTAGAAATAAATTAAAAATATAATTTTTAAGCGCCATACAGAGCTTTATTAGATAGGAACGTTTTACTGAAAAATATGATTTCTTTCTGGATGAAATTTCCCAGGTTAAATGAAGTCTAAATTTTTAGCCCAATGAAATTTTTAAGCTGAAACAGAATTCTACAAAGAACAAATTTTCTTACGCTACCGGTGATTAATAATAAAGCTTTAGCTTGTAATAAATTTTCTTTCGACAGTTTTAAAATTGCTTTTGATTTGGTTTTGATCTGTTGGAAGATTCTATTGAAAAAAACAAGACTTTATGGTATATCTCATACATATAATGAATTAAAAAAAAAAGTGCTTTATTTTTTTTTTTTAATTAAAAATGTATTTCAGCATAAAATTACTTCAACTTACAGTTCATAAAACACCTGCCTTTGTTTAAAGATACGAAATTAGATATCAAAACAATAGATGTTTAAGATCATTCGAATGGAATATATATGATTTTTTTGCTTAACTTTTAAATGAAATTCTCTGTGGACAATATTAAAATTAATTTGGTTTTGATTTAACTAACACCAAGTGTATCTATTTTCTCGACTCAATTACTTTCTACTGTTCAAGTATTATTAATAAAGAAATGGGAAAGCTTCTTTAATACAAAGAATTCGTTTTACTACCAAATGAGCTTCAGCTGCAAAGCGTTCGCTTTTTTGCTTTCGCAATCATTTACCAAATCATGGAGAATTGTCAACAGAAAGTCGAAATGTAAAACCCACTGAATTTGTCGAATCAATCAAATTACATTGTACTAATAAAAGGCCGGGCAAATGGTCTCACAAAGTATTTGCTAAAAGCAAATTTAATGATGGTGATCTCCATGCCACAGATCGTGCTTTTCATCAATCGTGCAGTGCTATTTTTCGCACTGGAGAACAGGTATTTTTTTTTTTTTACTTGTATAATGGCATTATTTTTTACAGCAGAGATTTTTCTAACCCTAATCCTAATTAATATTCACCCACACCGATCATAGCAAAGATACTTAATTTTTAAAAGGAACCACAATAAGTATTATCACTTCTAAACCTGATATAATGCCCCTATCTCATGTATAAAACAATGTTAAAAAAAGGCAGACCCCCAAATAATCACAGGCCGCCAGTTTTCTTGTCAAAATGTGAGTACAGTATGGTCTCTAATTAACGGACACCTCTTATTAACGGACGAATTTCTTTTCCCTGGCAGAATTCTGGTCAAACTCTCATAGAAAAGTTTGCAGCCACTTGATGCTGGAATTATTCAAAGTTTCAAATCAAAATATTGTAAAAAATTAATGCGTTACGTTATTGCACGTGTAAAAGAAGATTTGCTTGCTTCAAAAATTGCGAATGGAGCAAGAATCAGGAGAAGATGCCGTAGAAGTTGTTTTGGAAAGTGATGAGGATGATGTCGGGTGTGCTGAAGTTGAAGTAGGCAGAGAAGAAGCATTATCGATGATTGACAAGCTTGTCAATCTCAAAAACAAAATTTTCCCCAATGGTGTCCGCTAATTAGAGGTTATACTGTATTTTGAACGACACAACGAGGAAAAGTTGGCAGTATTGGATTTAATCACAAAAATTTTTGAAGGATTTTGATGAATATACATATAACTGAGTTTTCATGAATAAGATATTGCTAATAATAGAGTTCTTTAATGAAAGGTTAATAATATTGACCAAAAATGGCGTTCTTAAATATTTATTTTTTGATAAAAAAACCTAAAGACGAAGATGTCGAATTGCAAAAAACGTATGTCGTCGTTGATCGGTGAAGCTGTCGCAAAATTGCTGAGAAGGGAAATTAAAGAAATGCGAACACTTTTCAGAGAACAATATTCTTCGCCAGAAACTCTTTGTACAAATGAAGTATTTCAGTATATACCCCTTAGACTGCAAATATTCTGTCGAAATATATTTTTTGGAACAGACAAAGAGAGAAAGATAACCTTGATTGGACAACGTATAATGCAAGATGCTCGTCTACGATCAGTTATATCGCCACTTCAATTTGGATTAGCAGTTCAAATTCATTGCGGATCGAAAAACTTCATCAACACACTACATGTGTTTGGATAATATTCGTCGTATAATACAATTCTGACATTCGAACATGCCGCAGATGTTGCTAGTGGAAAATGGTTAGATGTTAACGTTAACAATGATCGCTTAGTTTTGTTTACTGCAAACAATGTTGATCAAAATGTTTTTACCCAGATGGGAAAATTACTTTTCACGTTATGGCTGCAATTAAGCACGGTGCTTTCTCACAAGCAGTTGTCAAAAGAAAAGTAACCTCAAATATAGAAATATTAAATGCATCAAATTTTGATATTCATGCATTTCAAAAGGAATTCACTGAAGAAAACATTGAATTCATTCCAGAACTCTAAGAGGACATTTGTTAGTTGATACTGATTAGAGTGCTCTATTGATCAATTGATTTGAGTACTCTATTGATCGATTGATTTGAGTGCTATAGTGATCGAGGAGTTTCAAACCAAAGAGAATGGTATAGCAGATTTGTACAAAAAACTAGCGATATCTACCAAGACCTTTTAGCCGGGTTGGCAAGGTTAAAGAGGAAATTCGTTAAATAAATGTTCAATGAATCTAAAACGGCTAAGTTATGGAAAAACTATCAGTCTGTGATATTATTAGTTAGAATGATTGTTCTAGGGGATCAGCTAGGTGGTTAGGATTTACTTTTAAAAGCGCTTCGACTTGCGATACGAAGCTTCGAAACGTAGCTAATGAAGTGTTTGTAAATGATGATGCAAACGTTACCGAGGTTCGTTTTATATTTTGACGTCTCATGTGAACAAATATAAAAATTGTTGTTTCCATGATTACAACAAATACACGCAAATTTAATAAGTTATTCCAATATTTTTATTAACAAAATTTTTCACTTTTTTTCTTTATATTTAGGTCTTCGACATTGGTGAAAACATTCTAGAGAAGTTTAAAGGCACTAACGTCTTTAGCATATCGTGCTAATAGAAAGGTAAGTCATATCATTTGGTAGTTTGATGCATACCAAGACGGATGAGAACATTGTCATTAACCCTGCACTTATGAGATTATTAATGGTTGGGAAATCAAATCAGTTAGCTCATTCCATACGGCAAGCCGCAGTGAGTAGCTGGCAGTTTTCTGTATTCACACACAGAGCCGCTCAGAGCGGTTTTTAGAGTAATCTTTTTTATTTGATAATTATTCTAGTGTAAAGGCCTTCTTGTGCCAGCTTATTTATTAGAAAAGATAGAAAAATGTCTTGAAAAAAAAAGCTGTTTTTAAAATGAAAGGAAGCTCTTCTGGTACATCTTTGAAAAGCTACCTAGCTAGAAATCGTATTGGCAAAGATGTTCATAACATTTTAAACTGGCTGAGAATTTAGACTTGTTTCAGCCCAACAACCAGATGTTTTGGAAAATAGATTCAGATTCTAACTATATATGTATAATGTATATGCATGTTCCTTTGAAATGTTTCACAATGGTATTCAAAATCAACCAATATGGTTCTAATGTTTTTGCTGGACTGAAAATTTAACAAACTATTCCTTCCTTTCCATGGCTTTTTCAAATTTTGCAAATTGGATATATGCAGCTATGATATAGAACCATGAATTCAAAAGTGATAATTGTACTGTGTACCTTCGTCAAAAAAAGTGTTTTTAATGTTTACACACCAAAAATAATTCATGATGTCAGATATTAAAACTGTATTTATTTTTATACATTTTCAGTTTGATTTGGTAAACATCATTGGTATAATTTTATATGTCACGCCTTTGGGAAGATTTATATTTAGCTTTATGTGTCGGTCACGTAATATATTAATTTGCATATTTTCATATATTATTTCAGTAAATAATCATGTAAGTATTCAAATAAAATATTTGCGGTGTGAAATGTTTGTAATTATAAATATAAAAAACGCGTATATGTATTAGTAAATATTTTCATCACAGAAATGCCTTTTTGCAAGATATTTTGTGTATATTCTAACATACATAACCATGTCAGGGCTATAAATTTAGTGTGAGTTTATAAAATTTGTACTACACATATTATTTTAAATTTTTACTGGCGTGTCTGTTAGCTTCCTGCCATTGATGAAACACAGCCAATCTATACACCAATAGAAAGCTAAAAGATTCAGATATAAGGGTATATTTGCATAAATGCATGATGTGCTAAATATTTCGTTATCAAATTTTTCCACACAAAAAACCTTTGGTTTTTTAGCGAAAAATAAAAATTATGAAGTTTTAACAATGATTTAGTGCCCAGGACTCAATGATGGTAATTTAACTATTATATCTTCATTTAGTGAATTTTATTTGCTTTTCATCGGTATATAATGTTGCTATATAACTATTTTACTGACGCACTGAATTATTAAACCTAAGAGATATATTAATTTATGAAATTTGCGGTTTCTCACCATCAATATTCGAGTCCCGGAAGATGCTACCAAAACCAGTTAAAGCTAAGCTCACAAAAGCAATCACAAAACGTGTCCGAGAAAATGCTGGGGTAAATAAGCTGTCAAACTCCAGTTCACCAGTAGGTATTGGACTGTGATTAATTGTTACATTGTTTGCAATGGAGAAACTATACGACTTATTTGGTTGGAATTATCTCAAATGTATATCAGATACGGAGGCGGTCCATTAACGATGGATATGATACATACATGAAGAGGCTCATCAAATCAATTCTTGACTATTCACTTCGAAGAAAGTATGATGTTTGTCTTTAAAGTGGATCGCTAGTACAAATCACCAAATTTTTATTTTTATAAATACATTCCACACAACTTTTTTTCCTATTCAAAAACCATCGTAGATTTCGAATATGTAAGTCATTTTGCGTAAAAAGTTTTCTAAAACCTTTTCCTATAACATGGTATTCTCATTAATTGCCCAAAATTTAGGGATCAGTGAGCCTTTTTTCCAAAACACTTCTGCTCAATCCTCATGATGTTCTCGATGCTTACAGGGTATATAATAGCAGTTCATGTTTTGGCAGATCAATTTTACACCCTTCCTAACCATTTTGAATTTTCACGGTGTGAAAAATCAGTTTTTAGTGAGGGGAAAAGTTATATGTCATAAATTTTAAAATCTTTATAAAACATATTTGCCATCTTTATTAAAATTTTTTGGTTGAAATGGGAAATTTTGATAGAAGAAATAAAAATAGGTATACGAAGAAAAGAAAAGCATGGTATTTGAAAAACAAAAAAACAAGATGTAATGAATGGACTGCAGCAGCAACTGCAACCGGGCATTGAAAATACTCACGCACAACAACAACAACAAGCGGTCACCCAAGATACCGCTTCAGGAACACCAAGTACATCTGCGCCTAAGGCTGATGAAAAAGGTGTTGAAAAAGATGATATGAACTTCATATTTAACTTATCAATATTGCAGACTATTATCCAGTTAATCGGTCAATGTCCTGCCTGCAAGCGGAACACCGTTGAGGTTTCAATTAGCCCCGGAAAGAAAAAAGGATTTTCTCATGAAATTCTGCTGATTTGTAGTTTTTTATGGAGTTATTATTTATTTTCAAGCCCTAGAATTGACAATACTAATAAAAAAAAGTAGCTTTGATGTTAACCTACGCATTTTTCGTGAATTCGGTCAAGGTTTGCACTCAATTGAAATTTCCTGTCTTCTAATGAATATTCCACCGCTAATGACAAACCTTGAATATTGTGAAATCATTAAGAAATTGCATCAATTATATTTTCAAGCTGCTGAAAAGTCCATGTGAGATGCTTCAGCTGCAGTTCGTATAAATGGTGATTCTACCAATATAGTGGCGTCACTTAATGTTTCATGGCAAAAACAAGGGTACTCGTCATTATGATGTAATTTGTGAACGCAAACATATTTCTGGGTTCACACTGGAATGTCACCAAGAAAACTCGAATTAAATTGAATTTACCACCTAAACATAAAGAACGAGCCAGTACTCAAGAAGTTTTTATAAGGGAAAACCCAAATTGTGAACGAATCGCTCAATGGAATAATTTAGACAAAATGCCCAAAACGTTTATATGTTGGAAAAAAATCTGGAAATCGGTTTTTCGGTGCTGTTTTAGAGTACAATCATGGCAAGGATGGTATTTACAATCAAATGAGGTTGGTTGGTCTAGATATTGGTAAAGTACAACGAAAATCGATTGAGAACATAATGAAGCGTTTTAAGCGCCTCAAGTTACATAAATCAACGCCACTCAAAAAAACAGACACAAAGACTTTCGGTCAATAAATAAAAAAAAATGGACAGAAAAAAACAATGAACAGGAGAAGAAATCCTATGAAACTGATAGTTTTTATTTTATTCATAATTTTTAGTCTTTATAGAATTTTAACTTCATGATTTATATCTATAAACAAAAAGTGGAAATTTTTTCGCGGAAAAGACACTTTTAAACTTCTGCGGAAAATAAAACATTTGAACCACTTGATGAATTTATCTGAAATTTTCATGGTTTGTTCTTATCACTAGATAGCATTTCCCCTACCTATGTTTTCGCATAAAACGTACCTTTCATTGTTTTATGGATAATTATAGCGTTTCAAATTTTCCAAAAATTTCATACGTTTGATTTCAAAAATGCATAACTCATTTTTTGTTATTTTGCTTAGATATTGGTAGGGGAAATGCATTTAGACCTTCTAGATGGTGTGTTCAAAGTTTCAGCAAAATTTTTTAAAAATTTGAGATTTTCATTTACAGCAGAACGACAAGAGTGATTTTTCTAATTAATTATGCGCATAATTAATTTTTTTTGATCAGAATCTTAATGTTTCAACACGATGAACAAGGACATATCAAAATAGTTTGATAAAACCTTTTATTTGATTTTTTACTAGTGATTCACCTAAAAAAAGAAAGCTTTCTCGAAAACTCAAATAACAGTTTCTAAAATTGGTCGGAGAAAAGTTAAAATCGACAAGTTGTCGCGTAAGTTGTTCCAAGGATGATGCGTATGTAAATATCGCAAAGACGGCGATAAAAGAACCAATAAAACACGACACTAAGCTTATTGGAGAAGATACAGACCTTCTCGTTTTGATGTTTTTCTTTTATGATAAGTCCGAGTGCAAGTCATTCTACCAAAGTCATAAATTGAACGATAACGACAAAGGTCCATGATGTCTGCGCAGAAAATTTGCAAGGCAATGTTGTTTATACTTAGATTCAGTGGTAGTGATACAAAATTTGCATTTTTTGGTGTGCAGAAATGATTGTGTTTCGCAAAGTTTCTAAATGCCGAAGCAGTAAACGAAATAGCGAATGTCTTCACATCCATCACAAGTTCAAGGAAAGAGATTGAGAATTGCTGCTTTGAAAATACTTCTCAACGCAAAGAACGAGATATCATTGTGAGAACATCGGTATTCTTAAAGTAAGTGCCGAAAAGACGGCCTATTATTGCAGTAATGCATGTAACAGGTGCAGGATGGAAATTTGCTCAAATCTTCAACGGCTTTCCTTGTTTGAAGATGAATACGACTTTGAAAATATTTCTTAACTGAAAATTTTTGTATAACTAGATAAACTTGTACATAGTTCTTAATATACGATATATACTTAAACACATCTTCCTTATTTCTTGTGAATCATTTAAGAACATTTCTTTCCGTATTTATCTTTAATTGCTTCGAGCTTTTAGCAAATTGTAAACTCAGAAATTTAGCAAATATCTCACAAAACATGTGTTGCCAAGGTCAGATTTTGGGTATGTCATTAATACCATATCAAAGTGTCCTAATCCATTAAAAAACCTTTTGTTGCAAATTGTTTTAGGTTTTATCATGACTGGACTATAAATAGCGACCAAAATTATATTTTTTAGATAGAAAACTATGGGAGGAAAATACATTCTTGGTCAAATCACGAAAGAATTGGAATAATTTTAAGTTAAAATTTAATCAGCCTTGTATTTTTTGCCACAAGACCTCCTGCGATCAACATCCATTTATTCCCTATCCATTCATTTTTGAATATTCTTTATTTGTAAAATTAAAACCTTGCCGACATATTAGTTAAATTCGTGATTTTATGTTCCACGTCATCTCATTTTCACAAAAGCTTTATCACATTCGCCCTATTTTAATGAGCAGCGCGAGAGGAGCTTATTAGAAAATCTCCAAACAGCTGAGAAGATTTATTTTGAATAAGCAAATGAAACTTCAACAAGGGCAGCCAAAAAATTTTAAGATGAAACAAACATTAATCATTCTTTAAACAATATCGTGACTATTTATAAGTATTATGTTACGCGTATATTTTCATAAAATAAGCACATGACTTAGTTGTCAAATTTCTATTTATTTAAAAAATAGTCAAAAGCAGAAAGTTTGTGAAAATACTGCTGTCAAACACAATACCTTGTTTATTTAACAAGCTTTCGGCTATCTGCAAAGAAGGTTGTAATGTTTTGGAACTATACAATATTCTCTCCGAAATTTGAAATAGTAACGTAATGCTAATGGTTAATTTTCTCGTTAAAACGAACTTTAATGTCTACAGATGGTACTGCTTTGATGTTTTTATTCGATGGCTTCTTCTTTTAAAATGAAGTCAAATATTTTGTCTAAAAGCGAAAATCTAAACACAAACTAGATATAAACTCAAAAAAAAACTTGATTTGGTCAATTAAAGTTTCTTCGGTAAACAATGAAGTACTGCACGTCTCTATGGTGTTAGGAACTGGGCGATTTCCATACAGTTTTGAATATATATTGTGAATGACAATGCCTCGGGAAAACCTTGTGGAGATGGCACAGGGGTGGAAGAAAATTTTCGAGATAGTTTTGTTTAAGCATTTGTCAGGTCATTTTCATTATTTCTTTTTTTAGAGCAAATAGATAAAATACAACCATAGACTCTTCAGGAAAGGTGTATGCAATTCGGTTATTAAAGCTAGGTTTCTTAAAAAAATGATTATCAAGCAAGTAGATTTCTTATCGAAAAAATACGACTCTTTCTCCTATTCACCATCAAAATTTTATTTGTCTATAAAACAATACACGTGTCTAATATATTTGGAATAAATTCATTTGTCCTACAAAACGTTTATTAAGTATAAATTCGAACCCTAGCAAAAATTATTCTATTCAAAATCATTTCAATTTTAGCTATCTGTTTTCTATGAAGAAAACTTGTTTGCAAGAGAAAAAAAAGGTGGTTAACTAGTGAATATTTTTTTTTCAGAAAAAAAAAAAAAAACTGATTTAGGTACTTTGAAGTAGAACACTGCTGTAAACCAGGTCTTTCAAATACACCCATGAGAACTAGTTAAGAATTAAAAACAATAGGGTTATTGCCATAGGAACAGAAAAAGGCGCTAATGTATATAAAGAGTTTGTATCAACCTATATTTGTGACATAAACCATTGCGTAAAGTGAGATACAAATGTTTTATTAGAGATGGCGATTCTAAATTTCACCAAGAAATTGTAAAAAATGATCCCTATAACGGGGTTGTTGTTCAAAAATTAGAGTGCGTTGGACACATCCAAAAGAGTTGGTGGGGGTTAAGGAAGATGAAAGCATCGAATAAAGAAAAACTTTCAGATGGAAAAACTTTAGGAAGTAAAGTTTAACTGAAAAAGCCATAAAGACAAACTTCAAAACTAGTACAGGTACAACAGTTTATACGGTGGTAAAAGCTGTTGGTGCTATTCTATTTCAATGGTTCCGATGCGAAAGACCCTGAAACAAGACATTGAATGTGCCCTCGTACCGCGGATAGTTGGTGTAAGTCAATCAGACAAGTTTAATAATACGCAAACATATGTTGACAAGCCTAGTATCCCAGGCTTATGCAGTTCGTGAATTAATAAAACTAATATTTGTTAATTTACTGAACCGTTGCTTACACGGCAACTCAAAACACAAACGAATCTATAAATGGAAGTATTTGGAATTGTCCAAGACATTTTTGTTGATAAGGAAAGTTTCAATGATGGAATAATGGGACTCCTAGAGGTTCTAAGTAAAATAGAACCTGGTATGTTTACTGCTGCGTTTTGAAAACCTGCATTTATAGACGCTAATGAACAAAAGGAAGGATTAACATATGGCCCTAGTTTATTTTTAAAAAATTGTTTAAAAGTGTAAGGCGTCATTTTAGTTACTGTATCTCTTTTTAGTTTTTTATTTTCTGTTTTATTGGCGTATTCAAAAAAATAATTCTGCTGACCGGTATGTGTATACCGCAATGTTTACTCAAATTTATGAGTTATAATTCTAAAAAGAAATATTTCTCAAAAGTATCTGCATTATTTACTTTTTTTCTATAGGAAATTTATACTTAAAGGTGTTTTTTTACAGAATGTGCTTTTCACTACACCGAAGTTAACTTGGCAACGGTTTATTGGAATTTGGTGGAAGGTATTTTCTTCTAAAATATACTTGCTTCAGTAGCATTTAAAGTTTATTAAATCATTGGATCTTTTTTGACCCAAAATTAAGCTGTTTTTAAGCGAGAATTGTCAACCTGTAAAAATCTTTCGACCTATGTTTTTGAAGTTACTACAGCAAGTTTGAATTTATAAGATTGTTATTCAGTGAAAACTTCCAGCCCGTAGCCTTTTTACTTTTGTAGTTGTACACAGCAGCGGCTTCAGTAATTTTGGTAGTCGCAGGTCCAATTTTTCGGACCCAATATATATATATATATATTTTTTTTTTTAGTTAGTTTTGGTGTAAGAAATATATCACTGCTCAAAATATCAATTAAATATTATTAACATTAAAGGATTTAGCATACTCACTAGTCTACTTACTACCTTTATTATTTTTGGTTTAATACTCAGGTTCCTTATAAAAGAAAAATAAATTGGTAGATATCACTTAGGGGCGTATATCTTCTAAGTTGATAGTACTCTCTGTATAAGGATGCGAATATAAATGATCAGGCATACAAGATACAGGGTTTCCTCCAACTACTAAATGACCAGTGCTCAATTCCATCGAAACCTCTCCAAGGTCATCATCAGATGGTTTTGATTGGTTAATATAAGCTCCTTGACCTGACAGAATCGGATCACTAAAACTACCAAAACCTAACTTTTCATGAAAACTTGAGAGTCTTTCATAATCGTGCTCATACACCCCTGGGTAAAAAGAATTTACAAATTTATTATTGTATTTTGAAGGAGAAGTAGCCAATGTTTTCGAACTCACACTATGGATATATTCATTGCATAAAGAATGACCAAGATCAGCAGTCGTGAATTGTTCTTTAAATTCAGTATTATATTTGCGATTGCTTAATGTTGCATCAACATTAAGATACTGGTCACATGTTTCAATAGAGGAACCTTCGTCACGATCTACTAGCTTCGGATGACTCTTCAGTAAATGGCTTTTTAAATTAGAAGAAGTGAGATACGTTTTAAAGCAATTATCACATTTGTAAGGGCGATGTCCGGAATGTATTTGTAAGTGTACTTTTAGAGTTTGTGTCGTCACAAACATTTTGAAGCATACAGGGCACTGGTGATCTTTATACAGCCGATGAGACTCTCTATGTTTCTTAAGATTTTCGAGCAAGTTGAAACGTTTTGCGCAACCTTTCAATTCACAAAAATATTCTCTTTGATTTTCGTGCAATTTTTCGTGTCGATTTAATCGTGATTTATTAGAAAACGCTTTGAGGCATCCTTCGTAGCTACATTTAAAATTTAAATCACCGGTATGCGTTGTAAAATGTTGCTGAAGGAGATAGGGTTTATTGAACTCTTTTCCACATTCCTTACAAACAAAATCATTAATATGCTTTGTTAAATGCGTTATTAATTGTTCTTTTGTTTTGAACGGCACATTACATTTTTTTCTTGAGCATCGGAATTTTAACTCAGTGTGTTTCTTTTTTAAATGGTTATTATACAATATATTTGACTTAAAAGTCTGGTTACATTGCGGAACCATACATTGAATAGTTTTATGACAATTCATATCGTGTGTTGATAAATTATATGTTGAAGCAAAAGACCTGTTACATTTTTTGCAAGAGAACGGCTTGACACCACTGTGGGTTTGTTCATGTCTTTTTAGTTTAAAAGGCGTATCGAATGTCCACTCGCAGTTGTCAGCATTGCATTTGAATATCTTTTTTGAGATTTCACCTTGATCCATGATTCACATTGGTTTCTTTTTTTTATCTATGGTGGTAAAAAAAAAAAGAAGATTAAAATCTATATATTTATCTGAGGTGTAAGCACTACTTTCTTTTTTCCATACCTAGAGATTGTGCTGAAATCTGCATTCATTTCACAACAGGGTAAAGACCTACGGGTTTGTAGTAGAATAATTCCTTGAAATAAATTCTCAACTTAAAGCAAGTGTAAGAGTAGAAGCAAAAACTTTTTAATTTAGAAATCCCTATCTTAATACTTTTTGTTAGATTCAAGGCCTCACTAGTTTTTAATAATATGGATGGCTATTGTTAACATATTCATAAATTTAATACACAGGGAAATTTTTAAACACAGTCAGTTAAAACTTAGCTTACTCCATCGAGACTTAACGACTCGATTTTTAGCTTATTTCCTTAAATATATTAACCAGCAGCAGTTATATTGATTTTATTGGAATATAGTTGTGGATCCGTGGCACAGTGGTCTAAGGAGCCAAACTACGGAGACCGTAGTGAAAAATTGTATGGTTCGAGCCCACTTGATGACTGCGTTTACGCAATATTTATATATATAAATATATTTATTATATTATATATATAAAATTTAAAGTAGGATCATAAACAAATGAGGAAGAAAACAAATATTTTCAGCTTATCTGAGAAAACAGTTTTTTGTCACTAACCATTACGAAAAATATGTAAATTGGGTTGAACTTAAAGCTAAACAAATAGCAAATATACTTTCAACACCCAGCAAATTTAATTCAACAACATCTCCATAATTAAATGTATTCAAAGCGATTATCTTATTATCATAAAATAAATCAATTAAAATCATCATCATAAACTTTTATTTTTGTGAGAATTAATCTAAACAAGGTAGCATGTGTAGAAGTCAGGTTGAATCATTAGTTGAATTATTGAGTTTTTATAGCTGGATGCTTCTTCCTAACGCCAACCTACTTTTGGTAATAGTATTTTTATAGTAAAGGCCATCTAAGGCTAACGATCATTCCCTAAGCACGTAAATTTTCCGCACCAGAAACCACCGAACTGGTATTTACCATGTTTCGCAGTAAAAACGAAATTATTTTCACTTCTTTTATTGCTATTTTCGGCTGATTTACCCAGAAAAAGGCCTTTCATTAAATAATATATTTATATCGGGATTTTCAAAAATAATTATGCACAAAAATATGTTTCTAGTTATGTCTCATTCACTTCCAATACTTATCATCACCCCCTGGATAACAAAAGATTGAATTCTTATGTAATACTGGTGAAAATACGCAGCGGAATTTGAAAATCAGTTAAAATGCGTAAATTTTCGTAATTCCATGTCTATTTTAAGTATATTTGGTGAAAATATAGGGGCTGGTGATAACTTTAGAAACTTAACACTTGTGCCCAGAAACTTGTTAGCGTTAAGTCAGGGACCAAGGAAATAATTTGGAAGTACATTAAAAGTTTGCTAAGGTTTGGAATTGAATGAGACATCAGTTTAAATAAATTTTATATAAAAAATCTAAGCGTTCAAGTACAAATATATACAGCAAAATTAATACAATATAAATGACATTAATGACAGTAAACACAAATGTTTATTCCAAAACATATAGGTTTACACCTGCCTGTTTGTTTTTACTTTTTAAATACAGCAAGTATTCTAATATATTATATAATATATAAGTACTCTAATCAATGAAAAGTTTGGATTAATAAGAGGGGCATTTAAGGCAATTTGACCACGCAAATTTTCGTTTTGGTTAAAAATATGAAATAGTTTTTAGCTTTTAGAATTTTTCACTTTTCAAATGGTATCACCAATAAAAAGCATATTTTTCTGCATTCTGTAGGAGAATAAAAAAAAATTGGGTAAAAAAATAAGAACTTAGGCACTGAATATTTATGATATCCCTTTTTTTTCTCTGGTCAAGAAAAAGATAAAAATAATTTCGATTAGAAACAGTTCCGATAAAATTTTATTCTATACCTTTAGATTTTAGCCTGTATCTTTAGATTTTAGCCTATAATTTTAGATTTTAGCCTATACCTTTAGAAATGCAAAGAATAAATAAAAAAATTTATCCGTAAAATATAAAATATGAAACAAAAAACTAACTGTAAAAAAATAGAAATTATTTCAAACTAAAAATAAATAAATAACGTTCATATCAACATATGGGTTAGAAAAAATATTTATATTCATAATATTTAAGAAGATCAACAACAAACAGCACCAATAAGTATATTCACCAACACCCTCCTGTATTGATTATTTAAATATAATATTATTTTAATTAAAAATTCAATATTAATTTTGAGTATTAAGATTTTCCTGGTTTTCACCACCCATGCTGTTATGGGAGATTTAATCGGCATCAACTTATTATATCAATGCTATATAAAATAATAAAAAAAAACAAAACAAAAGTTTACTGCGCTAAAAATTTAATGACTGCCATTACTGGATCAACTTCCATGAGGATCAATTTTTTTTTGGGATATTTGCGCATAAGTTTTCCAATTTCTGTCTTGTCAAAATAAATCAAATGAAATATCAACTTTCGTTGTCTGTTAAATTATGTCTGTATGATATATGATAATGATATAAGAGTAAAGTTTTTAACTACGCCGGTTTTTTGCAACATAACTTTGCAACACAATTGATATAACAAGTTGCTATTAATTCGCTCCACAACAAAAAAGAAAGTGGAATGTCATAAAAAAAAATTATCTGCTTGATAAAAGAAAAACCAGAACTTGATTTTGCATGTGTCACTGCACCTCTCTGGGATACTGCAAAATGCATGTTTCTTTTGTATGTGTTTCCACAACGACAAATGAAAGTTCACTCTACATGTCTAACGATGATCTGTTCCCAGCATTGACTAAAAAATAGTATTAAACCAATAGATTTTAATCAAAATTATGAAATTACTTACGACGAGATATACGATTTTTGAAAGAAAGTAACGTTTGTTCGAGAATTATTATTTTCATTGAAACTACGCTTGCAAAATGATCTATGAGTAGTCGACAAATTACTTACTGTCATTTGCTCAATCTCATTTGATAAGTCAGCTATTCTTGGAACGTTTGGATTCGTCTAAATTTTGTACATAAGAAATATAGCCATGAAAATATACGCTTAAACAGCTAGAATGTATGAAATAAAATTCCTACAAAGGAAAGGTCTGTATTATAAGGCCAAACAAAAATAATTAAATTGACTCGATCTTTACTCGATCATTAAAAAAAAAAAAAAAAAAAAAAAAAAAAAAAGTTCGGTATTAAAATTAGAGAAAATCGCTATGAAAAAGCCAACACAAAAAAAAACTTCTCCCATCTAAATAAAATAGCAACAATAACTAAAAATTTCATAAAAAATATTTTTACCTCGTTTGTCGATGAACTCCCGTTGTCATTATATGACGGTGACAATGATGTAGACTCAGACATATCAAATATCATATCAGGATCTAGTGCGGGAGGCGGTGAATACAAATTTGAAACATCTAACTCCAAAGGACACAATAACATATCGAGGTCGATATCAGATTTCTTACGACGTATAGAACCAAAGCCCACGCCCTTTTTACGAAACTAAAAATAAGAT
>JAUZNK010006957.1:0-25339 GCA_035046665.1 Euphysa ruthae
ATATATGTATAATTTTCTAATTGTATCATATATTTTGAAGTTTCACTTTTATAATTTTTTGATAAATTATTGGTTATTTCATTGTTTTTCTAGATTGCACTCTCTTTGGATATCACTGTTTCAATCACTGATGATTATTTTCTATTGGTTACATATTTAAATCCAGATCAACATTCGTACAGGCTAGACATGTATGATGGTAAGATTTCAATTGTTAAAGCTTTTTTAGGATGTTGGGGCCAACCTATGAATATCTCAATCTGTTCCACTGCCCATTAGTTTCTTTCACATGTTTAAATATTTAGCATCAAAGCACCAAAGAGAAAGACTTTGCATTTAAGGACAAGTTTTTAAGGTGTTTTCTTTTTAGGCTTTTTAGGCTTTTGCAAGTCTCGTTTAAACATGTGTTTGCATGCTGGTATGTTCATCCAAAAGCATGTTATTAAGTTGATAGTCTCAGAGTTAAGACCTCTGATAACCCTCCCCAAAATATGTTTGTTACTTTTTGGAGTCTTTTTTTCAGAATTTAAAATTGTTTTCATTGGATATTTGATATTACAAAATGATTTGAAATATACTTTCATCTAATTCCACAGGTTTTGAATCGTTTTCAGTATTTGTATTTTTTACAGAGGGATCGAAACGTTGCTAGACATTTTTTTTTTTCATAGACTCTGTCTTGGTGTGACTGATTGACAAATAAAAGAAAGAGTAATAATCAAGAATTGATGACTTCTTACTCCAGACATGGAGTATTTTTTTTATTTTTTCACATACAATAGTATCATTATATTTTTTTTTTTCAGCTCTGAGTGGTAAAAGAGGATACATTGAAGCTGTCCCTTGTATCTACACATTTATGTGTAGACTCATTGTTTTGCATTCAAATGGCCAACCGTTATCATTGAGATATTCTTCTGGTCAGAAAAATGTTGTAACATTTCTTGGAAATATAAGAGGCACCCTAGCCCTTGTAAGTCAGTATATTTTCAATTAAAATTTAGTTCGAATTAGGCTTAATTTTTGATTTTTCGACCCGTACAGATTTTCCAACCCGTACAGTGGTAGTCCTTTGCTTTCAGTCCATTAATCCTAGTTTTCAATAACCATAACAGTTTTTTAGTTTTTTTTTTCAAAAATTATGTTTGGGTTTTAAAAGGTCTATTTGTGAATAATTTGTTATTAGCAAATATAATTTTTAATTGTTTTGACAAGTTGAAAATCTCAGCAACATTAGCTCTAAAATCAAGGGGTGGTTAAGCAGGAGGATACAACAAAGGGTGGTTAAGCAGGGGGATACAGCAAAGGGTGGTTAAGGAGGAGGATACAGCAAGGGGTGGTTAAGCAGGGGGATACAGTAAGTAACGAAAGTATCATCTTTTCAACTGAAAGAGAAAAACTATGATATCATAACTCATCTCGTTTCTCGTAAAATTAAAGAATCGATTTGTACTTTACAAAACCAAATAACATAAACTGCACATCATACACGCTTCCTGAATTCTGTTCTCCTGTCATCCATAAGTAAGATCTTCCTTGATAGTCCACTTATGACTGACTGTACTCGTCAGTCCGCTGTATCCTAATTTCAACATGTTATTGCATTTCAATTTCTACATTTACACGACTTCCATAATTTCTAGCCTCTTACGAAACGTATATCAACATTTTTAACCAATTGTAAATTACCTGAAGATGACAGTAATAAATTATTTACACTAATCACATCTTTAATTTTCATTTTTATTCTGCAAGTCTTTTAAGCGGTATCATTTACATTTACAATTTATTTTTAACACTGTTAATTTTTTTGTGTTAGTTATGAACTTTTATAGATTATCAAATAAATCCAAACAATATCCACTGTATCTTCATAATAGCAGTTTGGATCAAAATTTGTTATTAAACAATTGAACAGACTATCACCCATTTTAATATTTTTGTTTGATTTGACGTGCTTAACTGCCCTGGCAATTCAAAACAAGGTTATTTAGAATATTGATGCTGACAGATTTTATTATACTTTCAGGATTATGTTGCATTGATTCCACAATCAAAGTGGTCACCTGATTACGTTGTTCTAAAGCAGCTGTGTTACATGAAAGATGGGCGGTGTTTGCAAAACGTTAAATTCCATCCACCCGAGAACTCTATTCCAGTGAAGCCAACATCTGCAAATTCAGCAAACTTACTCACCAAATCTGTGTATGTTGTGTCTAAAGTAAGGCTGTTTCTATTTGTTGTGTGTTGTGTCTAAAGTAAGGCTGTTTCTATTTGTTGTGTATGTTGTGTCTAAAGTAAAGTTGTTTCTATTTGTTGTGTATGTTGTGTCTAAAGTAAGGCTGTTTCGATTTGTTGTGTACGTTGTGTTTAAAGTAAGGCTGTTTCTATTTGTTGTGTACGTTGTGTCTAAAGTAAGGCTGTTTCTATTTGTTGTGTATGTTTTGTCTAAAGTAAGGCTGTTTCTATTTGTTGTGTATGTTGTGTCTAAAGTACGGCTGTTTCTATTTGCTGTGTACGTTGTGTTTAAAGTAAGGCTGTTTCTATTTGTTGTGTACGTTGTGTCTAAAGTAAGGCCGTTTCTATTTGTTGTGTATGTTGTGTCTAAAGTAAGACTGTTTCTATTTGTTGTTTACGTTGTGTCTAAAAGAAGGCTGTTTCTATTTGTTGTGTACGTTTTGTCTAAAGTAAGGCTGTTTCTATTTGTTGTGTACGTTGTGTTTAAGGTAAGGCTGTTTCTATTTGGTGTGTACATTGTGTCTAAAGTAAGGCTGATTCTGTTTGTTGTGTGTGTTGTGTCTAAAGTAAGGCTGCTTCTATTTGTTGTGTACGTTGTGTCTAAAGTAAGGCTGTTTCTATTTGTTGTGTATGTTGTGTCTAATGTAAGTAAGTAAGTAAGTATTCTTTATTTCAAATTGGAAAAATTTACAAATCTAGTTTCCAAAAACAAAAAACTAATTTAATCCAATTTTAACAATTAAAAAGGTATATAAATATATATAAACTTATTGTCGACAAACTTTGCAGTTACAGTTGGTAAGTATGGACTTTACTTTCGATTTAAGTTTGGAAAGTGTTCTAGAAGTTTTGATTTCTTTAGTGAGTTTGTTCCAGGCTAGAGCTGCACGTATTTCAAGTGAGTTTAAATTTAAAAATGTTATGGCATTAGGTAGGATTTCAGGAGGTTTAAGAATGCACCCTGCTCTGAAGTTATATGAGGAAGTTTTTATAATAATAATATCTTGTATAAAAGTAGGATTCAAAGAATTTAAAACTTCAATCATCGTCAAAAGGAATTTGTAGATTATTAAGTATGATACGTAAGGCACGTTTGTGCGTTAAATTTATAAGCTTGTTCGAAGATTTAATACAGAACATCCAGAATAGGGGGCAATATTTAAAAACAGATAAAATAAATGAATTTCCCAGGCGAGTAGCCTTTTCTTGACTCAGACTATTAGGTATACGATTAAGAGCTCTAGAACGTTGGTTTATATTTCGCACATTGCTTCACATTGAGGAAGAAAATTAAGGAGGTTATCAATAATTATACCGAGAAGTTTAATTGTCGTTGTATTTTGAATAATATGACCATCAATTAATATATCAGTAACTGAGTCACCCCTGTCACCAATGATCATATACTGAAATTTTTTAGGATTAGCAACCATGGAATTGATGCTTAACCATTTCATGGCTATGTTTGCATCATGTTTAAGCTTTTTAGTTAAATTGAAGATAGAGCTGTCATATGCCGATATTGTGTTATCGTCTGCAAAATTACAGATTTTTGATTCATCAATAAAAATTAATTCTTAGGTACACCTGCAATTGTTTTCTCAGCCTAATCAACAGACCTTAGGATCAGCCCAAGCATTTCTCTGAAAATCCACTTTTGGGTGACATGATTTCTTTTCCGCAACTGATATTTTCTTTTTCGGCCACGAAAGATAATTCTAATTTTTGGCTGTTCTCCTCCTCAAAGTAAGCTGCACGGTTTATTTTATTCCTCCTTTTCAAATATTTAGAGGCTTGTGATCTGAAATTGAATGGATTTGCAACATCTATAGTTTTATCCCCTCTTTCAATAGCTGCTATGGCTTTGACTTTTATTTTGTTGAAAATTTCCCTCCTAATACTGTCACAAAGTTTTTCAACTGCAGGTTAATTAATTTCAATAATTTCATTTGGCTCACTCTCTAACTTCATCTACTTGTTCTTCGTTCGGTGGCAAAGGAGACTTGGCTCCAAATGAAAAGAGACTTTTAGATTTGTATGTTTGTGACAGTACTCAGCTGCATGTAAAAAATGATCTTGTTGGTTGAGAAACATTTAGTAACGGTGTTAGCAGTTTTTAAAAATATTGGTCTTTGTCAACTCAGTCATTATAATAAATAGAAAAATTAAAACAACATGTCATGAGTTATAATATTTTATTGAACTACGTTTCGGGTGACAAACTGCTCCCATCATCAGTTTGTTAGCAGTAATAGCATTTCAGTTTTGTTCTAAAACAAACTTTCAATGTTTTTACTCCTCTGTGCCGGATTTTCTTTTTAAAATCAAAGACCCTGATCCTTTGCTTATTGTCACATCTTTGTGAAAAACAGTACTTACCATTCACTTGAAAGATAATTACAATCACCTGTCTCAAGCAAAGCAATGTCAATACAAAACAAAAGAAAAAAAATTATTCAAAATCGAAGTTCAAATGCTCTCTTACATAATAATGTAATCATAACGTTACTTAACTTTGTTCAAATATCTTACTTTAAAATTTTACTTCCAAATTCTTAAAAGCTCTTTTCATAATTTATTTAATAATTTTATACAACGTTGTTTCTCCTCGTAACAAGATTGTTTAGATTATTTTTCTGTTTATTTTTTTCTTCTTCCCAGGCCTGCTATTTGTCATCCAAAAAGTGTATTTGTGGCTTTGATTGATGAAAATTTAAAGATCCCTTTCAAAATGTTTTTTAAATATGTATAAGAAAAACATATTTTATAAAATAATCTCCTTCTTCATGTCGGTGATTCAAAATTTTAAAATATTAGCAAAAATTATTCTTGCATATTTTCATATTCATATTTGCATATATCTTTAGAAATTTCTGAATTTGCACCTGTAAAAAGTTTTTTAGCTAGAAATTAATTGTTATGAAGAACGGTTTTTAGAGTTAACTTCAGATATTCAGGAGGTTTTCATAACAAAAATTATAACTGGTTTCTTTATTGTAATAATTACAGTATCTGCCGCAAACAGCCTAATTGGCTAGGGGATGATAGATTTGACTTGCAAATTTTTTAGTGTATGACGCCATGATGTATGGACCTGCATTCTATATTACCATAAGTAGGTTAGCATTAGAAACGGCATATAGCTATAAAAACTTTACTCAAATATCTCATAATTAGACTTACCTGCTACACATTCTAGCATGTTGAGACTCTAAATTTAGGAATTTATGAACATAGAAAAACTGATAAACTTTTTTAATAAGTCTTTCATGATTTGCCATTATTTCAAAATATCAAATTTCAATAACAGATTGCATAAAATTTTTTATTGATATTTAGTTTATCTATATATTCCTATGTACTCCCAGTTTACCTATATACTCCTATATACTTCCAGTTTACCTATATATTCCTTTACTTCTTTCATAACATTGCCAAAATAGCCGTAATTTTTCTTATTCTGAAAATTGGTTTTTTCTTTGGCTTGATTTTGAAAAAATTTGATAAAGAATGGGCTCAGCTTGTTCTTTAAAATTAGAAACACTTATGAACGAAAACTTTCTTTTTAAAGTAGAAGTCCACGATGCATTCAGTAAATAATATAAAATTAGTGTATTGTTACGATTGGAAAACAAAAAAGAAGAAATTTAAGAAATCACCATTATTGCATTTATATATCATGACTTCGACAAGTCTTAACTTCAACGGGTTATAACTTCATCAAGTCATTACTTCAACAAGTCATAACTTTGACAAGTCATAACTTTGACAAATCATAACTTTGACAAGTCAAAACTTTGACTAGCCAGTCATAACTTTGACTAGTCATAACTTTGACTAGTTATAACTTTGACAGGTCAAAACTTGAATTGTCATAACTTCGACAACTCTTAAATTTTGATATAGAAAAAAAATCTTTGAAATACATACAAGTTTTTATTCTAGAAATTAATTAAACATGCAGATAAAGTTTTTTTTGGGTTATCAAGGGAAATCTAGTCAAGCATCTGGATTTTTTCGGCGAGATGTCTTTAAAATAATTTTACAAAATTCATAAACCTTTGGCACTCGGTTATTAACAGTAATTGAATGAAATACTTGAAAGCTATAGAATAGTGGGAATGGTCTGAATGAATTGTTTGTTCACATTTTACCCATAAATGCTCAAGTGATGTGTGCTTTTAAAAGCATAGTAAAAACTTTTAAATATTGCTTACATAACTTTCATTTATATACATACACTTCTTTCTAAAAATGATATAAAATACTAGAACAGATTTAAGAAACCTTTTTAAGTTTTTTTCATGGATATTTAATTAAAGCGTTAACCTTTAGCATGTGCAATAATTTTTTCAAAATTTTTAATCTCAAAGAATAGTTGTACTTTTCGTGGTTTTGTGTGTATAAAAGTTTTGATAGAATTATTTTCGTAACCAAATCAAATTAAATCAAAAATCAGGTCTTCAGTACCTTGCTTAAAACTATTTTGACTAACATTCATGAAATATACCTGTAATACTTGTCTGTGATTTCGATAATTTCTGTCGACGTGTTAAATTTTTATAAATATGATAATTTGTTACAAACAACCTGTCATTTAGAAGCTATTCTACTTTTCTGCAAACATATTTAAAGGTGGTTTATTTACACTTGTATATCAGTTCTATCAGCCTGATCTACCATCTTTCAACATGGTAGTGCAAATAGTGCATACAAAGAACAACATAACAAGTCATAATGTGCAAGTCGCTTATTGTCCATCCAGTGCAGGCTGTCGTAGTATAATAGGAAATATATACCTCACTCATGATGTTATTATTACAGTGTTATTGCCAAGTGGAAATGAGTTATGGATAGTAAGTTTTAACAGATTATTGTTAATTATTCAAAAAAAAAAAAAAATGATTTGTGTTTTTTCTGCTTATGTATTACAGAAGATCAAGCTGCTTATCATGTTGAGACCATGGGAGGTACTTGATTACCTAACTTTGATTCAAATATTTTTAATATTTAGGTTTTGAGATACCATTGGCTTGCCAGCATGAAAACTTGATCATTGTGCCAGTTGAGAAACAATCTACCTAGTTTTTAATTTTTGAGGCTTCAAAAAAGGGATTAACTTGTTTACCGTTTTGAGGTTTCAAAACATTTTGGGATGAATATATATTTACTGTAGGGGTCTCAGTATTAAAGGAGTTATCTTAAGTCTACTTTATGCTTTCTCTATAAACTATCAATGCTTTAAATTTTATACATGAAAGAGGTGATCATTTCTTTCTATAATCTTTATGTAATTCATTGAAATATTTGAAATTCTCATAACAAAAAAAAAATTTAATTTTCAATTATATTATAGGATTCCATGTTTCTAATTGATGCTATTAGCTTTACTAAAGATATTTTATCTCCAAAACGAACAGAGTTGATGGATAAGTTCAAACGGTCTTGCGTGGGTGCTAATAACCTTCCCTTTATTTCGCCTCCTGGAGGATTTTGCGTAGATGCCTTGTTCACACTGACCTCTGAATTCACTGGTAAAACAAACAAATGTGGCTGCAATAAGCGTGGAGCGATATCTTTATCATGTAATAGAATAGGAGGTAAATGTATGTGTAAAAAAGGGGTAGTTGGAAGAAGTTGTAATCAATGTCAAACAGGATATTACGGTTTTCCAAGATGTAAACGTATGACTTTTTATTATTTCTAGTATTTTAAGTGAAAAGTTCTTTTTGCCTTTTATTATACTCTATGCTAAAAATGAATATTTTGTTTTTTTATTACTAATTGTACTGTGGTTGAAAGTTACATTTTTATTTCTTACTTTAGGTTCCTGAGGTTACTTTAGGTAACTTGTGTCGAATTTGGTTGTTTTTTATGTTGGCTTTAACTTTAACTAGATTTAATTTTCACCTCAATCAATTAGTAGTTGTAGGTTTTATCTATTGACAGATTGAGTAAGTGCTTCCATCTTTAATATGGTTCAGCTATAGGATTTCAAATAAGTACTTCCATTTTTAATATGGTACAGTTGTGGGCTTTGTCAATCAAAGCAGTAAATACGGCTTCCATCTTCACTTGCGATTTTTGTGACTGAATTTTGTCTCTGAATAAATAAATTATTTCAGTTTTAACTGTTGAAGATTTACTATTTAGAAATATCATTTCAGGTGCTCTGTTGTCAGTTGTACTAAAATAAAGTCTGTTACAAATTCTTTAAAGAAAATGAAAATATAAAAGCAACAATGTTTTTTTGTTATTAAACTGAACTTTTTGTTGTGGGGATAAGTTTTTAAGTCGGTTGTTAGTAAATAATCTAGAATGAAGTTATACCATACGGTGTAAATCATGTTGATGGAAAGAGATTGGTCATATACATATGATTTTTTTTCTACAGCATGTAATTGCTTTGGTCCTGGATCATTGACAGCTGACTGTGAGAAGTTTGGTCATTGTAAATGTCGTTCCAAATATCAAGGAAAACGATGTAATCAATGTAAAACTGGTCACTGTGGATTTCCAAACTGCAGAGGTAGTTTGTTATGCTTTATGCCTTTACATGGTGACTGGGTAAAACAATTTCTTTTCTGGTTTTTGAGACTTACGTTGTTAAAAAATGAAAATCAGCACAATGAACCCTCGATTATATCATCCATATATTGAGATTGCACACCAAAGAGTTTTAATCAAAATCTGATTTTTATTCTATTAGAAAAAGATATATTTTTGAATTCTAGAAAAACTTGATTACTGTTCTCATTTATCGTTCTAACTTACTAATTTTTGTTCTTAAAAAAATAATATATTTACAAATAAATATGTTAATAGTTGGTTAATCTTCTTATAGCATGTCAATGTGATCAGCGTGGTTCATTCAGCTCAGCTTGTCGAGGAGTGGACGGACAGTGTTCGTGCGTGCAGAAATTTGACGGTCAGCAATGCAACAGGTGTCGCGTAGGATATTATAACTTTCCATACTGTCAAATTTGTAATTGTTTGGCGGCTGGTATCCGAATCACTAAAGAAAATCCGACTGGTTGTTTTAGTCAAGACCCAGTAAGTTTTCAAGGATACATCGAAATTGTCAGTTGCATTTGGTTTTAAAGGAAATTATCTTGTATTTGCCACAAGGTTAAAGAGCAGATGATTTTAGGGTGTGATCACAAAGACAAGCCTCATCAATGACCTTTATAATTTTTTTAAATATTTTGATAGCTCTTATATAAGCTCTAATATATTGTTAGCACTTGAGTTGCATTCAGCTTTTAGGAAAATTGTATCCCATGGTTTTGTATTTAGAAGTTTGTCTAAATCTGGTCTTTACAAAATTTTAACCTTAAAGCAATCATTTTGAGTAATTCAATTAATAGCTATCTTTATACCAAGGATTTTGAAATGTAAAATTATTTATAATATTTCCTAATGATGATGTGATCAATATCAAAACCTATTGCTTCCTAATGATGATGTCATCAATACCAAAACCTATCGTTTCCTAATGATGATTTCATCAATACCAAAACCTTATTTTTTCATAATGATGATGTCATCAATACCAAAACCTTATTTTATCATAATGATGATGTCATCAATACCAAAACCTTATTTTTTCATAATGATGATGTCATCAATACCAAAACCTTATTTTTTCCTAATGATGATGTCATCAATACCAAAACCTTATTTTTTCATGTAAAAAATATTTTTACAGATTTTTCAAAATTAAAATTTAATATCAACGATGATGTCATCAAAGATTTTTTTGTGTAAAATTTCCGCAGCTCATTGAAGAAGAAGAAGATTTATCAAGTTTATCTTTTTGAAGAATAATGATAGTAATTTATTTATTTATTTTTAATGACAACAATTTATTTATTTTTAAAAATTATTTTAAAGAATCGATGTGATTGCAAAGCAAATGTTGAAGGCAGTGATTGTGGTACTTGTAAAGATAGATATTTTGGAATGACTGTGGCCAATCCACTGGGCTGTGAAAAATGCAACTGTTCTTCGTTTGGAACTGTTCAGGGTGGTGGAAATTGCAATAAGGAATCTGGTCAGTGTAATTGTCAACCAAATGTTGATGGGAGAAGGTGTGACAAATGTATAGACGGATGGACTGAGTCAAAAGGAAATAAGATTTTTAGTTGTCAGCGTATGTACATTTTGTGATTAAACATATTGCTTCTATAGTTAATCTGGAATAAATCCAAGTTAAAAATCATATTATTTTATATTCACTGAGCACAGTGTAGAAATGTTGGCAATGGAAGTTTGATAAAATGCATATAACTTACATATAACTGCTTACTGTAGTTTTCTGAATAAAACAACTGCATGTTTGAAATCATACATGCAATTTTGTGAGTGAATTAAAATTCTACTTTCAGAATTAAATTTTCACTGGAAATTAATTTTTGCATATAAGAATTTTTTTTCCAAAATTTAATCTGTCCCTAAAACAATTTATAACAATGCTATTGGTGCTAGTGTGAACAAGGATACCATTCTTTTAGTTGAAACTCATCTTAATTTTCATTTCTCAGCAAACATCTATTCTTAAATTTTACCTTCTTAAAAAAAAAAAATAAAAAAAACGTTTTAAATAATAAAAGCTTTGGAATTTTTCTTTTTAAATTTTGTTTGTTTTCAATAAAGTTTTCTTTTTAAATTGTTTATTTTTGGTTTAGATTATCATTAAATTGTTAGGCTATAAATATATATTTATTTCGATATTCAAAAATTATAAATGTTTGTTTTCAATTAAATTTATATACTTTTCTCATCCCACAACAGGTAAAACAAAAAAACAATGACAATGAAAAAAATTTCAACGTTTTAAGAACTTGTTTCACAATTTGTTTTCTTTTTTTAATTGTCTGGTTCAATTTCTAATTTGAAGAACTTACACAATTGGTATTCTGTTTTTTAAAGGTGGAATAAAGTTTAATGAAATTCAAGAAACAGAATCCTCTTGACCTTTACCATGATTTTTAAATTTCAGAAACAGGATAAGGGAACAATGCTATTTGTTTATTGTGACTTTTATGGTATTGTTAATTTTTTTAAAGGCTTTTATGCAGTTTAGTCAGAAGGGCTATTAACAAAGGAATTTGGACATTTGGCTAGGTTTATGATATCAATTTTCGTTTTGTATTTTTATTTCAAAGAACTTTTGTTTTTTTATACTTCGCTCAAATGAATGAAAAATTGCTTTTACCTTTCTGAAAATAAAAAGGGCTTTTTAGTTTTTACACTTTTGGTACTGTTTAATTCTAGATTATTGATAAGTATCTTCAAACTTGTACACAAAGTAACTATGTATTCCTAAAAGAACGATTTATGGCAATAGTTAATAAAGGGGTTACATATTGTCACTCTTTTGTTGGGCTTACCTTTTTTTTACTGACCTGATTATAAAAGAAAATGTTAAATTATTTTCCAAAAGTTTTGCAAATAATTTCTTTATTTAAGGTTAGGTTTTTTTTCAGCCTGTCTTTGTAGCATTGGTGGATCAATACATGGGATTTGTGATAAGCAGACAGGCCAGTGCAAATGTAAGAAACGAGTATCTGGTTTAAAATGTGACCAACAATCTGCAGGAGGCTTCTATTTACCTCCCATTGGACAGTTTGTATTCTCGGGTCAACAAATAATTCCCCATGGTTTATGGGAGACCATTGGAAATCTAGACGGGGTGAAGATCAATGGAAGTTTTGCAACTAACACAATGAAAATATCTGTTCTCAAAGAGACGTCTTACTATGTTATGTTACATTATGCTGTAATAGAAAAAAAGAAAGTACAGATAGACATTGAATTCTTTATTAAAGGTAAGTTATATTAATTATTTTTACTTTATATTTACTTTATAAATTTTTTTCAGCTTATTTTGTTTGTATATAAACTATAGTGCTTCCCAAATTCTACCAAGAATCAATTGTTTTAAGTGATACAGATTGATTTGAACTCACACATCAGATCTGGGTAACCCTTTCTGTCTTGACTTTTATAATATATTCCATATCAGCACTGATCAGTTCAAAGAAATTAACTGGCTTCTTGTTGAAATGAGAGTTAATCAATGCATACCTGCTCATTCTTTTAAATTATGCGTCAACCCTAAATTTAATTACATGTCTGAAATATTCAAACCATCTAAGACAACCTTTTAATTCCATTACAAAATAGTAATTTGAAATTTTATGCTACTTTACATACAACAAATATGGGCAAAAATTGTCTGTGATGGAAAGGTCCCTCGATTTGGAACTAATAATTTGGAACCTAATAATGTTAAGAACCATAAAAAACACCTTTAAGCATAAAATTAAAATCTTTTTGGCAAAGTGCGAGAAAGATGCTTGATAAGACCTATTCCTTTATTCGCCTTAAATACTTTATCATTTAGTTTGTGATCAAATGTCAGTTTTCCATCAAGAAGTAATCCTAGGTGTTTTTGGTAAGGCACAGTTGAAACAGAAGAAACATTAAAATAAAGAGGAGTTTGGATAACTGGGATTCTTTTTCTGGAGAAAACAACTTCTGAGACTTTTTTATAAGGGTCAGGATTAAAGGACATTTTCCACTGATATGCCCAGTTATGAATAACAGAGAGGTCCGTGTTAAGATAGCTGCAACTTTTTTTCTACATTACTCACAATAGAGAAAAGAAAAGTCAGGTAGCGAACTATCATTATTTTGTAAAATACTACATTGGTTAGAGAAAATGTCATTGAAGAGGTTGGCTTTCTTTTGAAAATTACTCACACAAATCTCATTCACAAGTAATGGGGGAATAGCTGGAACTTTCACCTTGTTAACAAATCGGTTCAATATAGACTAATAAGCCTAAGAAGAAGTAGTAGGATTGTTTAATTTGTTTCCAAGATTTAAATAGTAAGTTTCTTTTCTTGAAGAGATTAATTCATAATATAGACTAATAAGCCTAAGAAGAAGTAGTAGGATTGTTTAATTTGTTTCCAAGATTTAAATAGTAAGTTTCTTTTCTTGAAGAGATTAATTCAATAATAAATGTAAATAAATCACAAATTATTTTTTAATTGTCCAACATATTGATGTGACTTAGTTGACAAATATGTCTATAACAGTTTTCTTTAGCATTTATAATAATTGTTTATAATTTATAATACATTTGTTCCAGCCAAAATATATTATACAGTTATTACTTCATTACTATTCCTTTATATTTTTTAAAATTTTCTTGGAGCTTAAAAATAGAAATATTTGTTTTGGTACATTTTACACTAAAAGTTCTTGGGTTCAAGTTAAACCCAAGATCAAACGTGCGAACGAAGAAAAAGGGTAAATTATCTAACTATGGTCGGTTACTGACCTTGGAACTCCCTAAGTACTTTACTCTACTATTTGTTTTTAGATGAGCACATTAGTATTGTTCATAACTTTCGGAACTCTCGCTTTGGTCGCCCTTTAGTTGATGTTGTGAAGGATAACAGACTGTACTTCTTGCTCAATCTTACTAAGGGCGAATGGAAGATGCAAGTATTCCTATATGACACAATTTTATTGGTAGGTATATTTGTGAAATATTTCTACATGTAAGTTTTACTTCATGACATATAATACTAATAATAAGTATTTTTTTGTGATACATTCCTAATGCCTAATTGGTTCAAATTTTTTATCATTCCTCCATTTTTCTTTAAAAGAAATTTTTATAAAACTGAAAATAAAAACAAAAATTGATTGTGACCCAATGATAGCGACCTAAGGATTTAGTCCTGGTGGTATTTTTTTATTCAATGTGGCACATATATCACGAATCGGGATGCTTACCTAAATCCTGTTTTGATAGATTTCACTAGAAATTAATTTTTGAATTTACCGCAAATGCAGTGGACTTGTGAGCTTGAACGACAGACTTTTCCAATTTGACTTTGTGATTTGGCTTCTTAGACTACTGTGTCACGGATCTACGAAGGTTGAATTTAGTTCCACTCCGGAGAAAGTTTTAACTTTGCATATACCAATAAGACAGATTTTTACTTGGAAGTTATTTTGCTTTTATGCTTACCCAGAATGCAAACTTATCATTTTGCTTTTATGTTTACCCAGAATGCAAACTTATCATTTTGCTTTTATATTTACCCGAAATGCAAACTTATAGTTTTGCTTGTATGTTTACCCAGAATGCAAACTTATTGTTGGTCACAAAATATTCTCATTAAATGGAATTAATGTTGATATTAATTAGTCTATTCTTTTTCCTCCTCAACTGCGCAACAAAATAGAGGAAAAGGATATATGGAAAATTTGCTTACATTTGCACGCCAATATGTGCTAAGAAAGTTAAGGAGGCTTGTGCTACAATTTTCATTAAAAATTTTTGATTATATGCAGTTTTAAAATATCGCATCCCTTTTCTAAAAAATTTTTATCCGGCTTATAAGCAGGTTGGAATCTGAGTTTTAATTATCCTTTCTTTTTTTGACTGTGGAATATTGTAAATACTTGTTTGGTGATAATCTCAAATGAAATATGTGCTAGTTTTTAAGGTTTATTTTTAGAATCAAATCACGTTAATTCCTGCTCAGCATTTTGATCCTTATAAAATTTCAAAGGTCATACAAAATCCATGTACGATTAAAGACGGCAAACGCCATTGTTCATTTTATACCTATCTAAAAAGAGCTTCTGCTGTTGTCATAGAATCAGAAAGTATGAGAAGGAAAACGAATGAGTTTTTTGATACTGAATTGTATAATGGTGCTAATATCAATGGAGCTGTTTTGTTGAATGAGGTTAGTATACACAATGTAACTATAGCTTTCTAATTTTAATTTACAGGGTTTTTTTTTACATAAAATTAAATGAAACTCACGCAGTTTTTTTTTAATTAAAGGTGGTGATTCTAACGTAAATATCTCAAAGAAACAAAGCTCTTCCTCGGTTGAATACACTGAAACAAGAAAATATGCTGCCCTTGTTATTTTTGGCTTTAAAATTATGCTTTAAAAATTTATAACTGTCGTCTGATTGGTTTGTTAATGGTCATATTTAAGGCGGTTTCAACAATTTTCTTTGGTTTTTTATTTTTCTTGAATTAAAAATTTTTTTTTTCAGGATCTTAAAGTTTCCCAGGTGACGAACTCAGTGCAAGGATTCTATGTAGTCATCCAATATCTCAACTTAAAATCTCCTTGCGACGTTGAACTGACAGTTACTTTAGATGGAGAAACACCACAAAAAGGTTATTCACTGATTTTTTCATATACATTCATTCATAATACAGGTTTTCATTATCCTAGCCAGCAGGTTGGTTAGCCATTAAGTTTAACATTTACCAGTTGTAAATTTGTTTGTTGCTACAAATCACCACAAACAAGTTTTACGTAAAGATTTTACCACTGATTCACTGAGTGTTATTTAAAGCTTTTTTTTTGTGTCCATATATATCTATTTATGTATTATTTATATATCTATTTATGTCTTTCCACTTTTTTGTTCATCTGTTCACTAATCTTTCTCCAAAATCGATACCTTAAACATGTTAAACTTGGTTCAAAACTGAAACATTGTTTCCAAGAAACACCTTTTCCTTATATATGAAAATACCATTTATAATAATTATGGCGTGTTGGTCATTATATAAATTTGAATGAGACCCCTAAACCTGAAATTTGATCAAAAATTTTTTCTGTTTTCCCCAAGAAAACTACTTTCTGATTGTGAAATTTAGCCCAGAATGAGATTGAGAAATTAGGATATATCATTTCATCAAGTTTAATGCTTGGACTAAATTAAATCGTTATATGTTGCAGGTTTTGTGAATCTGCCAGAATGTAATTACTCATTCGCATGCAGAAAGGTGGTCGTGACAGATAAACAAATGAAGATGGTTTTCCATAAAGGTTATAAACGAAGATATATTTCTCTTAGGAACTTAAACAGCTCTAATGTATATATAGTAAGTATTAAGTTTAGTCATTTTTTAATTTGCAAGTAAGAAAACAGAATGCTAAATGTCTGCAACAATGAGCAAAAATTTTATTATTTTTGTTGATTTGTGTTCAAAGTTTCCTTAAAAAATATTCTATTTTTCGATGTTAGCTTGTGATGAATTTCTACTTTTCTGTTGGGGTATATTTTTAGGTATTTTCTCTTAGCATCTTCTATTTAATTCATATTCATTTATTTACATTTATTGTTTTTCACTGGTATCATTGGAATATGATATTTTTCTGATTTGTGAGGTTCTGATAAAGATTCATATTTGATGGACTAACTATGTTTTAACTCTCTGTAGCAAAGCAAAATAGTATCTAGAAGTAAGAAGAATTTTAAGTCATAACATTTTTTCTCATTTGAAATGTATTTTCTTTTATAAAACTATTTTATCAAAGATAAAGTCTTGTTGGTAAATTTACTAGCTTCTTTGATACATAAATTCATGATCGTGAGTTTGAAACACAATTTTTTGCCTTTTTTTTTATCCTGTGTTTAAGAATAGTTTATATTTTAGGTGTAAACGCAGGATTACAAACAATGTTTTTAATTATGTTTTCTAGGCGATATGAAACAAGCACTTTTATTATGCTTTGTATTACTTATATTTACAAAAGTTTATTATTGGTTAATTGATTAATAAATTAATAACCATTCAGTTAACTGCTACCATAGTATTAGCCATTCATTTATACACAGTTTTAGCATCAGCCTTTCAATTTCATGTAATTGCCGCAATTGCCATTTACATAGACTTAAAAATTCATGTTGCTCGTGCTAACAGAAACAAAATTTTTGTTTTGCTTTTGTGATTATTCCAGGGTTTAAATTAAGCGCATTAAAAAGTTACCAGTTATTTTGTAATTTTGGAACGTAATTGTTATTATGCATTTTCCTTTTCAGGATTTTATTTTACTTGTGCCGATAGAAGAGTGGAGTGCAAACTTGATTACCCCAGCTTTTTACTGTTCCCAACGATCTTTGAAATGCTTTAAAGAAGATTTTCCTTCCACAGCCACCATGTTTACGTTCGAAGCGGAATTATCTAGAGATATATCATTGGCTAATAGTGTACCGCCAAATTTAGACAAGTCTACAATAGCTGTTCTTATTACATCCCTTCAAGTAAGGTTTAGCAGCTCTTAAAAATGCAATCCCTCAAAAATTCTTTTTTGAAAATTTTAATAATTATATTTCAGCAGAATATGGATTGCTATGAAAAGTAATTCTAGTAATTTATATGGATTGTAAACTAGTTTTTAATATCTAGAGGTCTTATTTCTTGTAACTGAAAGTGTGTCATGAGTTATCGCATACTTAGATTGAAGCATTGTTTTTCATGACATCGCAAAAAAATTTAGTTTTTGTCAAAGAAGAATATTCTTAGACATTACTTGTATAGCAAACTAACTGAAAATAGTGGTAGTGAATATTAATATTTATTTGATTAAAATAAATAATTATTAATATTTATTATTAAAGTTTGTTTTGTAGATGATCTGATATACAGCTTTGAGGTGAGAGACTAAATTTGAGGAAATCCTCCTTAATATAAATTTTTAGTATGTTTAATATGTTTAGTATCATGCGGACCTCGCTGTGATGTCCCTATGAATTCTGTTCCTGTTTTTCTGCTCGTATTAATTTCCAATGTTATTCAGTATTAAGTTTACTTAATAGACCATAAAGACAATATTTTGATTCAATTGACCAACTGCGGACGAAAATTAGTTTAAAAAATTTAAAAAACTTACAATCAACCATTGCTATGATTGGTAAGACATTAAAATATCACTTTTATACACGCAAACTCTTCTTTCACCGTGTTATACTTACATAGAGTCATTCTAATGTGTTATACTTTTATACTTACGTAGAGTCCTTCTAATGTGTTATACTTTTATACTTACATAGAGTCCTTCTAATGACATACGTTTATTATTTGAATCATACCTGTAAGTATGATCTAAATAATTATAATAAATATGGCCTGAAGACGGAAGCGAAAAGTAGCCGTAATAAATTATTTAAACTCATGACATGATAATTTCCTTCCCAATACTTGTAAGTGTTTCAGCCTGTAGGTATTTTTGTTGCCGGTGTCTTGTAAGATTCTAATTAAGTTTCTAATTAAAATTAGACAGTTTAATAAGATTCATCACTTCTCTCCTACAAGAAGGCTTCATTAAATTAATGAAGCCTACCTACCTGTTTACATACCTACTTACTTTTAAAAAGTATTTTTATTTTAGAGAAATTTGCGTTGGATTTCATCACTACCCCTTGGAACCTTTAGTATTATTATACACTACTACCAACCCTTGATGGATTCCTTTGTCTCTAAGTTGGTTGTTACTACATACCAAAGAGCTTCAGCTGGAAAGGTTAGCAGTATTTTTTGTGTTATAAGACCTTATGTGGTGGTATTTATATACTGTCGAGTGTTTGCCTCGATCAGCTGGGAGACAAAAATCAACTTAATGCAAGCTCAGTGAAACTTTGTCAGCAATAAAGCACCGTGGAAAAATGAATTGTTTTATATTGCATTACCTCACCTTAAAGAAACAGGCATTTTAAAATAGCATGTGCGTGTAGCGTGTAGTCAACTAATTGATGATCACACAAGATTAATCTATTTTTTCATTTTAATTGTTTGCAGTTCACCTCGGTCAAACCTTCATAACCTACTGATGTTTGTTAATATTGTCTAATAAAAGCTGGTACATACATTACATACATCTCCAAATAATATTGTGAAATTTTCTCCAACCCTAGTGAGAAAAAAAAATAGTTTTGCATTTTTAAATTTGCAAATTTCAGCAAATAAACTAGACTTGTCAGGCAGATTCCCATAGTGTTGAGCAATAATATCGTTTTTGCGTTAATTTCTTTGACAAAATGAAACGTTTTTTTTTTTTTTTTTTTTAATTTTGGAATATTGGCCACTTTCATTTATAGGCAATTCATTTTGGCACGCTTTCATTTAGTATGTTATATTTTATACTGAAATTATGCTTATTTAGGTTTACTTCAAGTATTGCCCAAGTATCAATGGATGTCGAGCTGTAGTGAACTATCTTGATGAGGACTTTCCCCGAAGCTTCTTTTTGAATGGCAACATCTTGAGATTTACTTTCACGTTACCGAGGTCAGCTAAAGTTTGGGTGGTATGTATATCTTATTTTTTCTACTCTAGGATTGATTATTCTGTCTGTTTATTTATATTTGACTTTTTATCTAAAACAAATCATTATTATAATTTTGTTTGAAGTTTTAGGATTTTAAAGCGAAGCGAGTTTTGCTTGCGTGGAAAAAAAATTCCCCGTTGACACGAACGTGGGTGTGGATTATACCCAGATAAAATTTTCTTAAAATTTGTTCGTCAACTTAACTTTTAAATTGAGATTGATGGACTATAGGGGAAATTTTATGATGATCCCCTGCCGAACGTTCTTGCTCAGAGTCCCAAATCCAGTAAATGACCCGAAAATGACAATAATCAGTTCTTTAGCTTTTCTTAAGAAGATACTCTTCGAGTTTGCTGAAATTTTGGATTATATTGTGAAATGTTATTTCTGATAAGTTTGGCGCTTCGTCCGCCGTCCATTTAAAGAATATTGTGGAAATTATGTCAAAATCCATTTTTAAAAAATTTTCATCAAATTAAAAGAACATAACATAGGAATATAGGAAATTCTTGCTCCCGGGAATCGAGCCCTTTAGGGCGTCATATTTTGTTGAAAATTTAAACTTTCTTTAAATTTGTTACATACCAGAAATACCATGCCAGACATACCAGAAATACCATGCCAGACATACCAGAAATACCATGCCAGACATACCAGAAATACCATGCCAGACGTAACTTAAAGATTTTCTTTGTAATCCCTAACATTATATCAATGATGCTTTTAAATTTACATAAAAAGTTTTAAATTTACGTAATAAGTTTAAATTTACGTAAAAAGTTTAAATTTACGTAATAAGTTTAAATTTAAAAAAATAACTACAGACAGATAGATATCACTCGAGTAACTAAATCATTACTTCTTTCAATTTTAAGCGGATTTTTCGACAGGTTTTATAGCTTCTTTCAAACTACAGGAGATCTTTACTAATTAAAATTTTACTCTCGAAAAGTCAACTATACCAACTCTACCAACTCTACCAAACTTCCAAATGAAAATTGCTACCAACGTGAGGCCTGCTCATGTCAAAGATTTGTGAAAATAAACAAAAATATAACTAGTAGATAAAATAGTTTATTGCCAAGTTTTTTAACATCATGAAAATTTCCAGCTGACCTTACCACTAAGGGTAGGCCATTGTAAAGTTTAGTACCCATAAAATAAAAGCCTTTTCTTGCAAACTCTAATCTTGCACGTATTACACTACCATACCGTCATTTCTTATTATTTATGGTGTGCGTATTTAACTGAAAATAGTTGACAAAGTTTGAACATGTGTCTTTGAATTGCTGTGGTTTTATTTTAGGATCGAATATCAATTCTTTCTCCAAATGAATATGATGAACGTTTATTAAAATTAAACCCGTTAGATCTATCCAAGAGATACCTCAGAAAATGTGCTGGTAGACGAGATAAATATATCCTTAAAAATAATAAGCAATTCTGCCGAAGTGCGACATTCGAATTAACACTGGGGTTAAATATATATCCGCTGCCGTGTAAATGCAACCCGAAAGGGAGTCTATTAACATACAAATGTAACCCGTTTGACGGACAGTGCATATGTAAGCCGGGCTTTCTCGGAAGGGACTGCAGCAATTGCGAAGTCGGTTATTTCCCTCTTTGCGTGAAAAAAGAAAAATACATTGGTTAGAGTTTTAATAACTACCCATGGTGCATTGAAATCAAATGTGTGATGACATTGGACCGTTTGAAATTCGGCACAATAATACATCGAACGCAGATTCCAGACAAGCTGCATTTCTGTTTACATAAATTCATTTTATCATTTTTTACGCATAGCTGGTATAAATACGAGTTTTATTATAAGTACTCGCCAAGAAAAATATTTTTCTCAATCTCTGGATTATATATATTTCTTTAAAGGGAATAAACTCTGTGGGCGTATAAACATTGTAGGCGTGTTTTGTTTTTATTTCCTGGAAACACGTATTTTGCAACAAATTGGTTTCCAAGAACTATATATTTTAATTGAAGGTGATAAATAATTAATATTTGTTTGATGTTATTTAGCCTGGTTATTTACATTCCCGAGAATTTTTATTTACTCGAACGACTTATATGGAGCATAGTAGATAACAGTCTCATGTGTCTGGTAGTAAAACACGAAAAATATTCTATCTTTGATAGTGTCTGATTAAACTTAATCGGACTTAATCTTTCAAAGATAATACTTAAGATTTATCGACAAATCAATTTTTACGCGAATAAAGGGTGAAAATAAATGAAACGGCTATATAACCAGGATAGCCGTAGGCTGAGACTTTTTTTAAAATAATGCGGAATTATCAGGTGATGTAGACAATCGAAGTTTTATATTAAAAGGCATATAGATGAAGATTTTATGGTGAATGTTTCATAAAAGTTAGCCATAAGTCTTATCTGTTCATGGCGATAGCCAGCAAGCATCATGATACCTCTTCTCCTAATCATATTTTAGAAATTGTGCAAATTCCATATTTTATATGAGTTTACTGACACTAATACCTCTAAGTCCTATTTATGAGTTTACTGACACTAATACCTCTAAGTCCTATTTATGAGTTTACTGATACTAATACCTCTAAGTCCTTTTTACGGATTTTGTGAAACTAATACATCTAAGTCCTATTTATGAGTTTATTGACAAATACCTCTTAAGTCCTATTTATCAGTTTACTAATACTAATACCTCTAGGGCCTACTTATAAGTTTATTGACACAAACATCTCTTTGTCCTTTTTATGAGTTTATTGACACTAACATCTCTAAGTCATTTTTATGAGTTAACTGTCACTAATACTTCTAAGTCCTCTTTATAAGTTTACTGTCACTAATACCTCTATGTCCTTTTTATGAGTTTACTGACACTAATACCTCTAAGTCCTATTTATGATTTACTGACACAAATACCTCTTAAGTCTTATTTATGAGTTTTCGATACTAATACCTCAATGTCCTTTTCTATGAGTTTATTGTCACTAATACCTCTAAGTACTTCTTAAAGGTATTAGTTTACTGATACTATTACCACTAAGTACTTTTTTTGAGTTTACTGACACTAATACCTCTAAGTCCTATTGATGAGTTTGCTGATACTAATACCTCTAAGTCCTATTGATGAGTTTGCTGACACTAATACCTCTAAGTCCTATTTATGACTTACTGACACAAATACCTCTAAGTCCTATTTATGAGTTTTCGATACTAATACCTCAATGTCCTTTTCTATGAGTTTATTGTCACTAATACCTCTAAGTACTTCTTAAAGGTATTAGTTTACTGATACTATTACCACTAAGTACTTTTTTTGAGTTTACTGACACTAATACCTCTAAGTCCTATTGATGAGTTTACTGACACTAATACCTCTAAGTCCTATTGATGAGTTTGCTGATACTAATACCTCTATGAGAAAGACATAATTTACCTAAAGAAAGAACTACAATCTTGGTCATTATATTGGAATTTTATCAATTTTTAGCACAAAGTCACATTCGAAGCATGGTGTAAAAGTGATTTTCTTGACGAAAATCGCAAAATTTATGGCAATCCCAAATTAGTACGGACTTGTCACTTTAATTCCATAGCTCTAGCAAAGAAAAAAATCTATTAAAAAGTCTATTAACCAAAAGGTAAACCTAAAGTTGAATGTACCAATGGCGGTGTATCCGTATTTTTAATTGCTTGTGGTAATTTTTTCATTTATTAAAGTGTCCTAATTGCGTATAAGTGTCATAATATTTTGTCGATGATTGTAGACTCTGTTAAAAATCATAACGCCATGTTAACAAAGCGGATAGAAGACCAGACAAACCGGAGTATGAGAAACATTCTCATATTCCGAGGCATTGAGGAAAACCCCAACGAAATATGGGACGCCACCGAGAAAAACCTCGTCCAAATCCTAAAAAATTATGCAGTCATACCACATGAAAGTGCTAGAAGGATGGTTGAAAAGGCTCGCGGGGAAAAAACAGGACAATAACACTCGTAAAATGAACACACCGACACACATCTTTGCCAAGTTTTACGACTGGATGGATGCCCAACACGTGCTTGATCATTTAAAAAAAGTCAACGTCATTAATCAAACCAACAGCAAAAAAAATATACGCCGACCAACTATACTCTCCCTTACTTACCGAACGACGAACTAAAGCTCTTCTTAAAAGAATATAATTTAAAGAAAATAAGCGATGATGTCCGGCTACCTTGCCTTTCCTGCAATCTTGGTGGTGGAAAAAGTTGGTCATATCAAGTACACCAAATACCAATCTTTTTGAGGTCGTGGTATGATAATTGTTTTTAATATTCCTTATTTTTCATTTATAGTTTGAAGTTAATTATGAATCCAAGGCATTTCTGCAGCTTTTCGACTGACTCTCCTCCACGCCACTTAATTCTTTTTTCATTTCTGTATTTTTTAATTTTTGATCGGATAATTTATTTCTTGATTTAATTTTTAATTTTTTCTTTCTCAAAAAGCAAGGATAACAGGCTTGTTAAAATGAAAGCTTTTTTTTTTTTTTTTTTTTAATGAGATAACTAATCAAGAGTTTAATTAAGCAATTTCTGCTCCTAATAAAGCTGATGGTTATGACGATTAAAATAGTAACGTTATCTTAAATATTATGCATCAGAAAACCTTCATCTTAAATTTATCTCTAAAAGAAGTAATTAAACCCTGATATTTTGAAAGTCTCTAGAATAAACCCTATTTTTAAAAAGGGTGACCCAGCATTGCTCTCTAACTACAGGCCTATTTCATTAATTCTAGTTATATCAAAAATCTTTGAACGAGTATAATAGTCTCCTTTATAAGAAACCATTTGGTTTTCAAAAACACCGCTCTACTGAAAACGCTATCTTTGAACTCGTTGATCAGATAACAAAATATTTTGAAAACAATACATTTTTGTTGGGGGTCTTTCTCTCGTTGGTTTCAACCAAAAACCGAATTTCTTTCAGTTTTCTAAGTTTTCTAATTAGCTATATCACCTGTATCAATAGCTTTGGGTTTCAAGCAAACAAGTAAAAAAAGAAACTAAAATCTTCTACATGTTAAATTAAATTTTATACAATTATCTTGTGATGTAATGTTATGATGCAACATGTAACAAATTTTCACAGTTTGAATAATCAGATAAACTGTCGTGATAATTTAAATTGTCGTCTCAAAACGCCTTCAGCATAGCAGCAAACTCTAAAGCAAAAATTAAAGTTAATGAAAATACGGAGCCTTAACATATGGAGGTAAAAAAAGATGGAAATAAACACAGTAAAAAATAAAGATTGCGTTAATGTTAGTTTCTTAACAGTTTTCACATTTCAATCTCTACTCTTACCTTTGAAATTTACAGGCGTATTAAAATACAGTGTATTAAAGTACAGTAATCTACATCATAAATAACGCACACTACCTCAGGATTTATTGCGTAGAAATTAAGGGTTTTAAATTGGCAGAAGTGGTTTGGTGTTCGAATTTTACTTTTTTACTTGCAACGTTTCAACCTCAACAAAAATTAAAAGTAATTAGCAGATAAAATTTTGACCATGTAATCTAATTAACGAAAGTACCAGTTAATAAAACATCTCATCAATAAGGAACCTCATTAACAAACCATCAGTTAAAAAGTTATCTCATTAACAAAGGTATAAGTTAAGAAGGTATCTCAATAACGAGAGTACCAGTTAATAAGGAATCCCATTAACAAAGGTATCATTTATTAAGGAATCTCATTAACAAAGCTATCAGTTAATAAGGTATCTCAATAACGAGAGTACCAGTTAATAAGGTATCTCAATAACGAGAGTACCAGTTAATAAGGTATCTCATTAACTAAGGTATCAGTTAAGAAGGTATCTCATTAACAAAGGCATCAGTTAATATGGTATCTCATTAACGAAGGTATCAGTTAAGAAGGTAT
>JAUZNK010006968.1:0-10391 GCA_035046665.1 Euphysa ruthae
TATATATATTTATACATTCTAAATTTAAGTAAAAAATAAAATTTTTTGATTTTTCAAATTTTGGTAATTTTTCTGGTATCCTGTGTTTTAATGCTCTTATTTTTTTCAGTCGTGTTGTTTTTCAGCTGTTTAGGGCAAATCTGGCATTGCTTGCTACTTAATACTTTTAAATTTGTTTTAGAGGAGATTCTTGCTTCAACTCATGCATTGGAATTTTCTTCTGATGGAAGGTATTTAGCATATGCTAATTTTAATGCAACTGCTGTACCTTTCTATAAATTTCCGAAGTATGGGTCACAGTCTGAGTCATATACTGTCATTGAAAAAATAGCTTATCCTAAGGTATATATTATTTTTTTAAGTGTGTTTTAAATTTTGTTATCAGTGGGTTTTTATATTTTTTGCAAACTGATGTTTTCTTAAAATATTATTAAAAAATATTTTCTTGTGATATTTTTTTAAACTGTGTGAAAACTGTAAAATTGAAAGATCATGGATTATTTTAAAATAATTTCTTAATTTTTCGTCAAATTATGATTGGTTTTAACGTTCAGTCATTTTAAGGTTGTAGAATAAATTTGATATATTTGATAGTCTGTGTTGTCACTACCTAAAAGGAATGTTATTCTTCCATGAGCAAAAACCACATAATCTCAGTATGTAGCAAATTTTTTGAGCAGTTAGACTTTAGGTTGTGATGTCTGAAATTTTTTTACTAAATTGGTATTATGTAATGTTCAAAAAAACAGCGTTTACACTGAAGGGTAGCTCGAATTTAAGATATCAAAAAGTAAAATTTTGACATTTGGCAATTTTTTAGGTTTTTGTTGAGTAAGCTTGCGAAGTTAGAAGTTCTATAATAGATAGGTTTAGAACTACTCAACTTAAAAAATAATCCATGATATCAGTTAAGTTAAAGAATTAATACTGGAGAATATTTTAAAAGCACTCATAGACTTTTTTATAAAACATGTCTTATAGCTTCTTTTTAAATTTCACATCACTGTTCTTAGTCCATATTCCTTGTTTTTTTTCCTTTTTTTGTGTCAATTGTTTACCCATTTTGGCAGTTATCGAAATTTTGTTATAGGCAAGATAAAAGTTCTTGTTTCTTATTAATGGGTTTAAAGGGATTCCAAGGTACTTCAAAGTGTTTGGTTCTATTTAAAAAGTTGTTTAAATGATGAAGAATGCTTTTTATTTGTTCAAAACAGCAAAAACAGTTATGTATTTGAAGTTTTGAGGTATAGTTTAAAACAAGCTTCAGAAGTAGCAACAGTTTTCAAATAATCTTTGGTAAAGAGATAGGTGTCTATGTCTAATAATTATGCAAAAAAACTGGAATTGTATTTTGTTCCAGGCTCTTTTAGGTTTTTTGACAATGTGAATATCTTTATTTTGGCTTTTCGGTTTTCAAAGAAAATTCACATGCAAATCTGTCTCGCTGAAATAATAATTCTCTATTTTTTAAAAGAACTCTTTATTAAAAAGATTTTTTGTAAAATCTTTTATTTAGTGCGTAATAATTTTTAAAACAAAAAGTCTTGTTTTCTTCATCATTATTCTTGGTTTAACATCTGTTTATTAATGACCATCTTTCAACCTGATGTAGGCTGTTTTCAACCTGATGTAGGTTGTGTGAGGTCTTAATTCAAAATCTTGTGTTGCAAGTATATCCTTAATACCTTTTGTCATGTCCTTCTTGGTCTACCTCCTCTGCGTTTTCTTCCAGAACTATTATCCTTATCCATATTATCCTCCTCCATCCTCTCAAATTGTCCCAACCAACTCAATTTCCTGATTTTAATAACATCATTGATGCTATGAATTCCTAGCATATTTCTCAAATCAACTCTTTCTGTAACTCAGGCGGGTATTAAGCATCTATGTAACAAAAATTCTAAAACAAGCTTCATACAGCCTACTTATTACAGCTCTTTACACGCTGTGGAGCAGTTTCCTGCTCATACTCATAATTTTTCCAAAGCAATCTTAATGCAAAATATCAAAAATTTTTCAAAATCGAATTGTGTAAAAAGTGAAATGGTTCTAAACATAACTGTCCTTTTATGGCTTATTTAAAAATTTTATTGAGAAAAAAAATGCAGTGAAATGCATGGAACCTTGGAATGTAATAACTTAATTTCAAGCAAAAATATTTTGAAATGTCACAATAATAGTTGTACCATGCACTTTCATAAGCATTCCAAAGCAACAGTTTTTGATACAACATGAGACATTAAATGTAAAATTTTTTGAATTAATAAACCTTAATTAATCATTTTTTAGTTTAGGGTGGTTTTCCAAACCCTGTTATTAAAATTTATTTAATTAATTCAACTACAATCTATTTGTTTTCTACATCAAGCAAACATGTAAGACACCCACCGTATTTTTTTGGAACCTGAGCAAAACTAAAAGGGCTCATTGCAAGCCATGTTTTTATGAGCTCATATGTAACAAAATTTACCATTTTTCTAAAGAGTTATATTTTAGTAAAAAAACAGGTATTAGACAAGTTTTTTTTAAAAGAAGGACAGAGTTGTTTACATAACATGAAACTCAGAGATATAACATGGAAAGTAAATTTCACCAGAGGTGGAAGTCAAACTGGTGAACTTTCATTCCGTAGTCAAACGTCCTACCACTCTGCTAGCTCCACTTTGAATAATGATAGAAATGATTATATAAGTTTGTCCATTATAAAAAAATCTCCGAACAGGGAAATATTCTAAAATTCCAAAAGTTCATATATCTTAATCTTTGCTTGTTCTTAATTTAGGCTGGTTTTCCAAACCCTGATATCAAGTTATATATTATTGATTTAATTTCTGTTGTTAATTTGTTGTCTACATCAAGCACACGTTTACAGCCTCCATCAGAGATATACACCAAGGGGTATGCATACTCTTTTTTATAACATCAATTTACTTGCCCAACCCACTTCGTTTTATTTGTCATTATCCAGTCTCTATGAAATGATGTTGGTGGTTGCATGGTTGAGTTGTTATTTTCATAACTTGTGAGCGGAGTGAAGTTATGAAAGGCTTTTGGAAAGTTTTTCTTAATTTTTAAACTGAGTGAAATTAAAGAGATCCTCAACAGATTTTTTAACTTTTAAAGAACCACCATCTAAGTTGGTTTAAAGAAAAACTCAGTCCAGTATTAAATAGTTAATTCTTTTTCTAGATTCAATAGGCAAAGCTCTTTTTTTGTAAAGTTTTATTTTTAATATGCACCCTATGCCTTGTGGTACCACATTGAAAATAAGGTTGCTTTGAAAATGTTTTAGAACCCAGTTCCCAGGACCCAAAACAGTTATTTTGGGCTTAAATTCAAAATTAAAAATTTGATCAAAATCCATTCGTTTACCTTTTTGTATGAAGTTAAATAAACCTTTTGTCCCATATGGCCACCTGCCAAAAAACTCTTGGTCAGGGTCTGGGCCTAATTTATTATCCAAAAAATGCAAAAATCATTGTTTTTTTTTTTTTTTTTTTTTACTTTTCTCCAAAAGTTAAATTCTAATTATGCTGAAAGTTTGAAATATATTAGTATCACATATTATTAATAGTATTTCCTATAACTTTGTCATGCTGGCTATTTTAAAAATGTTTTGGGCCTAGTCCTTAGGACCCAAAATATTTCCCTTGAAATCTGTTTGCTAACTTTTTAAAATTTTTGCATGAAGTTAGAAGACTATAGGAGAAATCTTCTGACCCATATAGAGTTCTTGTTCCCCAGGCCAAATCTTCGAAACATCAAATTTTGTCGAAAAATTACATTTTGCTATATTTTTCAAGAAATTATTTTTTTAATTTTCTTGAAATTTTGTTTGGTGTTTGAAAATTTTATTTATGATTACTTTTTTTTTGGTCCAAAATGCTATTGGACCCAATCTCCATAATCTGAAACATTTTGGGCATAAAATCAACATTTTAAAAATTTTCTCAATAATTAAACATGTTTATTGACTTTTTTTTAAACTGTATAAAATTGAAGGATTATCTGGGAAATCTTTTGATCCAAATGGTCACCCTACTGGAAATTCTCAATCCTTGTGCCAGGGTCTTGATAGGTGTCTAATTTGGTCAAAAAATGACATTTGTTATTTGTTAAGAAATTATTTTTTTGATATTTTTGAAATTTTGTTTGGCGCTTGAAATTTTTATTAGAGATTGAATTTTGGCTGGTTTAAAAATGCTATCGGACCCAGGATCCATAACATCATCATTTTGGACCTAGAATCAATATTTTTTTAATTCTCGAAATGCATTCACTTTTTAAACAATTTCTTGAAGTTAAAGGACTATAGGTGGAAACTTTTGACTCATATAACCACTTGCAGAAAATTCTCATTCCTTGGGTCAGTGCCTCGAAGCATGTCAAATTTTGTTGAAAAATAACATTTTTTTGATATTTTTCGAAAAAGATTTTTTTTTAAAATTTTGTTTTGTGTTTGAAAATATTGCTTATTTTGTATTTTGGTTTTTTTTGAAAAATTATTGAAATTTTATCGTAATCCGTTATAACTTAATTTTGCTTACAGTTAAACGATAATAGAGGGCATATTTTGTCATATTTTTAAGGTGACCACCTTAAGAAAATTGTTCAATGGGTGCAGGCCCTAAAACATAATAAATTTGATTAAAAAATCACGTCTTTTGCATTTAAAAAAATTTTTTTTCTAATTATGCTGAAATTGTGTTCGATGTTTGAATATGTCATTTATAAATTGTGAATTTTAGATATTTTGAAATTGTTGTCAAGTCGAGTTTCCAGGACCTAGAACAACCAGGAAAATCAATTCATAATTTTTTATCAAATACATAACAGATTTTGATGCCAAGCTTAAGCTGCTTACTGACAAAACACTTTTCTTTGTGTATGGCAAACTTCAATCTGGATCAAAGATTGACAAAGAATATAAAGGATATAAATATCATATTTATACATAAAGAATATAATTATCATATTTATACTTAACTTTTCCCAACTTTCAAACTCTTTTATTTTTATTAATGGTAATTAATTTTTCCACCATGATTTTCACAATGATAAAAACATGTTAAAGTAATTAGGTGTTTATTTATTCATAATAAAACTATATCTTATCATTTTAATGGAGATTTCTAGATTTTTCATTAAATAGATTTCAGGAAATTTTAAAGTCCATTAATCATTAGCGTTATTTTTTTTGAATTATTTTGTTTAAATTTTTTTTTTTTTTTTTAATTTTTTTTATTATTTTAATATTTTGATGACTAAATAAAACTTAAAAGTGAGGTCACCTTTATTAAATGCAATTTTCAATAACCATAACTTAACTAACCATAACCATAACTAAAACCTAACAGTTTTTTAAGGTATTTAGTATGGTATCAAGTTTTATATCATGTTTTGTGGACTGCTTTTTTTTTTATATTTAATAAATTTTTTATTCTTAGAGACTACTACTACGCTATAATGAAATGGAATAATGAAAAGGGTCTTTTCGTTCAGTGGTTGAATCGTCTTCAAACAAATACTATATGCATGATTTATCCTCCTGATAAATCTGTTGGAAAAATTGTAAGTTATGAGCAAATTATAAGACTTCAAAACAAAGTACTCTGCTGCTGAATAAAATTTAAAGAAAAATGTGATTTTACTCATTTTGCTCCATTAAATTCATTTGACGTTTACGTCGTCAAAAAATGTTGGCATTGTTTTACGGCCGGTTTCTAATATAATATCTTCTAATGCAAAATTTTTATAGAAAGACTGGGTGTGTGCTTCACTTTATAGCATTTTCATAAGACTTCTGTAATTCATCTATATTTGAACAAAGGTATGACGAAGGAAATTCAATCCCTTTATTATCACATTGATGAGGCCCCTTGACAGAATAGCACCAAAACCACCTTTGCTTCAAACTTTCCTGGAATTAATGTCTAGGTAAATTATACACAAACTTACACAACAATATTAAAAACCAGTCAGTTATGCTGTGAAGCATACTTTTTGCCTACCATAACTTTCACCCCTTTAACACCTTATTTTCTGAACTTATTCCTTTTTTATTTTCTTTTTTAATCAGAAAATCACTCTACAAGAAAGAGTATTTAAACTGATAAAGGCTTATGCCATTGTCAAAATTCAGCAAAATTCTCCACGTAAGTTGCATTCAAAATTCTTTAGTTGTATTCAGAGGGCGCTTTTTTATTATTTCATGACTAAGCCAGTGTTGATATTTTTGCCATAAATTTGTACATATTACATATTACATATTACATTTATTCTATACAAACTTACTCAGTAATATCTCTTAAAATTCCTGCTGAAGAATTTCCAATAATATACGACAACTTATGGCGGTCATATCAGAAATGAAACTGCATGTAGTTTGGATAATATCTAACTAGGAAATTTACTTATCTTAATTATTAAGGCATTACATTTATAGATTTGTGTATAGTTGCTATGCTAGCTTTTTAGAAAGTACCTAATTGGTAAAGTCAGATAACTGATTTATTATTTGCTGGTCTGAAAATCTTTCAGAACATGTTGGCTGCATTCTAATTAATAGCTGTGAACTAGAATGAGTGCAAAATTTTAAAGTTATAGGAAGTGAGAAGCAAACAAAAAAAAAAAAAAATGTGACAAAGAAGATTCCAGTATACAGAACTAAATAAAACTGTGCAAAAAATAGATTTGATTATTTGAGAATAAATGATTGTTTGAAATCTTAAATGTTTCCAAGTTAGCAGTTTGGCTTTTGTTCTGGATGTAGCACTACCAGTGAAATCTTCATCCCGAGGCAGATGCAAAAAAAAAAAAGTTTTGGAAAGCTCAATTACCCGAACCTGAAAAAAATCTAAATTCTGTATAGAAGGTCCATTTGAGTTGTGCGGTGCTTGTTAAAGTGCCATAAGCAATTTAATTATTATATAATTATTCTTGTATACTAGCAGCTAATGTATAAATTTTATTATATATAAAATCTAAGTTATGAACCTTAAAGTTATGGACCTTTAAATTTCCTAACAAAAAGTTATTTCTAGTTGGAATAATTAGATTAACATCGTAAAAGAGCTCAAATTAATGGCAGGCCATTATCTAAATATGATTAATGTCAGTCAGCATTCACTTACTCTATGAAGTATTAAATATATTTTTTACTTCCAGTTAACCGCCAATTTACCGCCAGGTTGGATTTTCATTTTTACGTACATCCATAAGATTTTTTTTTCATATCATAAAGAAACAAAAATTTTCATAAGACGTAGGCATAATAAATTTGAAAAACTCATCATTCGGTAAGCTCTGTAGTCATTAGAAACGGATGTAAACTAATACTTCTATTAAGCGGAATAATGTTTTTGATGTTTTTGCGTGAAATTAAATAATAAAATAAATCTTCAAAATAATTTTCATAAAATTAAATAATAGAAAATAAAAGCTATCTGGTCGAGGAAGTAACTTGATTGGTCAGGTTACTGTTTTTTTAACCATGTGATACATCGAAAACGAATGCTTTACTGGTAAGTTTTTATCGTTGCATTTTAGATTGAAAAACACAGTGAAAGCAATGGATGGATTGACGATGATGTAAGCTTTGTTTATTATTTCTTTTAAATCTGTGTACAAAAGATTTTATGCTTCATCTCTAATTGTTTTTTTTAAGTTATTTTTCACTACAAAATATAAATTTCAAATAACTATGTCAAATAAAGATAAAAAAAAATATGGCAGAAATTTTGTGAAATTTTACGGTTTTTATTTTAGTTTATTCAGCCCCACAGAATTCATTGTTTCAAGTATATTGCATTTTTCCGCACTCCTGGGATGAGATAAACTTGTTTTTTAGTGTCCTAGTGAGATGCTTGTGGAAAAAATAAAAGTGTTATATTAACTTTAAAAGAATTAGATAAAGTCTTTTAGTCCTATTAAATGTCAGAATTTTATTCATGTAAAAATATTTTTTTCCATGTACTGTTTTGATAGTTTTAAATAGAACAATAGTTTAATCATGTATTAGTTTAGGTATTCAAAAATAAAATCATAATTGGCTTATTCAAATTCAGCCTTCTGAATTGAACTTCCTAAATGGGAGTAAATTTGCATTGAATGTTTTGTTATTATAAACATCTTAACTCACATTGAGTAACCCTCCATCTCACATTAGATTTTCCTTAAAGCTTTTGAAGAAAAATTATCTTATTCACATAAAGCTGATAAAAATTTCATAGAAAAACAAAATCAAAATATGTGACCATTCATTTATGAAAAAAAAAAAAACATTTCAATTTTTTTAGTTATAATCTCGCAAAAATGAAATCATTTAATTTTTTCAAGTTAGTTTAAATAACTTTTGACTTTTGCTGGAAATATTTTTGATGTTTTTTTAATTCATCCCTTGTCGAACCTGTAAACTGAAGTGAGAAATAGCATCAATTTTTGTTTCCAATATTCGATGTTGGAGAGTATAGTTTCTAGTAATTTCAGCATGCCACTTATTTTATAAATCTCATCAGGGCCCATTGTTCACACATCTATTTTAATTTGCTGAAATAATATTATAAATTATAATTTCTATTAACTTATAAGTTTTGGCTTTTGAAAACTTCTATCGGTCTCTTGTTGCGGTATTGCAGTGTTGTAGTTTCTATAGTGATTACATCATTTATGTTAATTATTTTAGTTAAAAGTTTTACATTATAGTTAATTTCTTTTTATGGATAAAAGTTTTGGAATCTCTTTCAATGTTTTTTTTAGTATGTGAAGCCATATTTTGCACAAGATGGGTCTTATTACATTACCATGCTTCCTAAGGAAGTCAAAGGGATGAATGGAGGAAAATATAGACACATTGCTAAAGTTGCCATATCACCAAAGGTTAGCCAAGCTTTGGTTTATTTTAAATTAGTTTAAAATCTCCAATCTAAATTATGCGAATAAACACATAATTTAGGTAAAGTTATTATTGATATTGTCTCAATTATCAATATGTGCATTTTTTATATATAAGAAACCATTAAATTGACTCGACACTTAGTTAATTATTCATCATTATGATTTTATCTTCAAACTTTATAAATGGCTTCTTAACTTTGAAATAAAATTATTTCTATTTGGTAGTACAATTATCATTTACTGTTATTAATGTATTTTTCTTATTTATTTGATAAGCAAAATTAACTATTTGCTGCTTTGTAGTATTTCTTAAAGTTTTTGACAACTCTATGAGCCACCGTGTGATAAAGTTTGAATATTTTTCTTACATGACTAATAACATTGCATTTTTTTTGCATTGTGAGATAAATTTATCTAATCAAATGCATCCTTAAAATCTTAGTGACCTCTCTTTATTGACCTTATTTTTGGGCATCAGTTGATGTTTTTCTAAATTGACTGACACGACAGTTCATTGGGAGGTCAACCTTGATTGTGTTGAAAATTATTCAGTTTTTATTTTAGGAGAATACAGATCCAATAGAGTTCCTCACAGATGGTCCCTTCACAATACAAGATTTAAATTGTTGGGATGAAGTTGCAGAGGTTATGTAAGTATTAAAAATGAGCTGTTCTCGAAACCTTTGCATTATTAGAGATGGTCCTGAAAAACTTCTGCTTGTCTTCCAGGTCACTAAATTTTGCTATAGCAATTTTTTCACTGCTGTATATTTTAGTTGTGAATAAATAAATTTACAAGACATGGATTAACTACAGAAAAATATCTAATGGATTTTTACTTGTTTTCAATAATATCATCCAGCCCTTGGAATTAGTAAAAATCTTTGGTGGCTATAAATTGCCTCGGTATGCTATGGATACTGCAGCAAATCCTGCAGCACAAAATGCCACAAAAAATATCTAAATTGTAAATGGTAAGTGTAAATTCCTTACTGCTTTCAGCTAATATGATATTCTAGTTCTTTTTTATGTATATTTATAGTTATCCAAGGACTTACTTTATTTTGATATACTTTGGGTATCTAGCAGCAAAACTCTAGATTTGGAAGAAAAAAATTACTTTCATTTTTAATTATAATTAACATCCTTTATAGCGTGTTTATTTTGTTTAAAATATATATTAATAACTTATAATAATAAATAAATAATAATAAATTATAAACAATTATAAACATAAATAAATTTATGCCTCTCCCCTTTATATAATTTCGACCTATAACCTTAACAAGCAAATTTGCCACAAAATCACTTCACATAATCGCTAGTATAAAAAATGGGTGATTTATTTGATAAAATAACCTTAACAAGCAAATTCGCCACAAAAAATCACTTCACATAATCACTAGTATAAAAAAGGGGTGATTTATTTGATAAAATAACCTTAACAAGCAAATTTGCCACAAAAAATCACTTCACATACTCGCTAGTATAAAAAG
>JAUZNK010006968.1:15051-25333 GCA_035046665.1 Euphysa ruthae
TAAGAATGAGATTTTTGATTCTGTTAATTTCTGTTTGATAACGAAAGATATTATGAAAGCGGCATCATATCGAAAAAGAAAAAAATTTAGAAGTAAAATTCTGTTTTTCGTTATTGCATATCATGTCGTATTTGGACATAATATTCTTGATACTTATAATAATAATTATTTTTGTTCTGCTGATTTAAGTTTCTGATTCCGATGTGTATCAGATATTTTGAAAACCATTGTACAGTTTTGTGTCTGGATGTAAAAATGTATCATTAAAAAATTTTTTTGATGAAGTGGGTTTACATTAGAGCAACATAATTTCATTGAAATTATTTTAAATATTTTTTTTGTCTGTTTTAGGTATGGAGGACCTAATACTCAAAAAGTAAGCTTCAAAGTTTGATATTTTAATTTGGTTGATAACTAAAAGATGGAGGTTTGATAGTATTCTTGTAGTTATTCTTGTATTTAGTATTCTTCAATTATTGTTTTGCAGTTATTTCATTTTTTTACTGCTTGAAATGTTTTTTTTTTTTTTTTTTTTAGGCAGGGATGATTATTTAGATAGGGGTAAAATGGGCGATGAAATTTCCAGTTATGATTTAAATTTCATTTGGTGATGAAAAAGTTTTCCTTGATAATTATGTTGATTTCAGTCTTAAATTGCTATACAAGAAATCCCCAAGAGAGTTTTTTTTAATAGAAAAAGTTTGATTTATTTTATTTAATTTTATTCGAGTTTTATTTGTTTTTTATCAATCATTAGGAGCCTAAAAGCTTATATTTTGAAAAAGTATTATTACCTGAAAAATTTAAATATTTATGCAAATGTCCAAAGTTTTTAGTTAGATAAAAATGAATTCTGGAGTTAGCACCTTTTAACAACGGTTTTAGTGATTTATCTGAAGAGTTATTAAGCTATAAAGGTGTATTCTAGGAAGTATGTCAAGCAGATATTTTTTGCTTTTTTATTATTTGATTTATTCAATCTGGCTGTCAATTTTTTTATTATGTCTGATTTTGTTTGATTATGCTGTCTGGCCGAGCGAATTAGTCATTGGATCCGGATCCTAGAGCTGTGGGTTCTAACCCACCTTGGAATCAATGATTTTCTTTACCATAAATAAGCTCAAATGGGAGCTCTAAGTACACTGACCAAACCTTTGCCCCTAATGGAAATATAGCTTAAGGCTATTTGTTGGCCCCTACGTTAAACATAAATTCTTACTTATTATGTGATATTTTTAAAAATATTTTTACAGTATTATAGTTTTTTTTTTTCGTAGCTTGAAGCTATGAAAGCTATTTGGTCAGTACTGGGCTAATATAAAAACATAAAGTAAAGATAAGCAATGGCATTAAAAAGACTTAGAATAACTTCTTTTAATGTATTTTATTGTTTGTTCATTGCAGGTGATTGATAAGTTCAGTATTGAGTTTCCTCAGCATTTAACATCTTTTGATATAATTATTGTGCAATTTGATGCAAGAGGTTCTGGTTACCGTGGATACAAGTATGCATGTTTTATAATATTTTCATTGTCATCACAGTTTCTAATTCTAATGTTTATTCTTATATTATTTAAAAGAATAATTTACTTTTAATGAGCTTTAAAATTTCAATTTTTTAAAAGTTGTTACAATGTATCATTGCTGATATGTTATTAAGTTATAGTGACAAGATTCTTTGATCAAATGAGAATTATCAAATATATTACCTTTTATTTTTTTAGGTGGCACATGTGATAACTTTTTGTTTGTTTTTCTGAAGTTTTCCAACAGTGCATGTTGAAAATTTTTGTGCATTTGCTAAACCTGTTGCTAAATTTGTGTTTATTTAATACAAATGTAAATGGCATTATTCTTTAAAGCCATCAAAATGTGTTATATTTCAATAATAATAGATAAAATATAAAATACTATGTGTTGCTTTCTGTAATAGATAATTACAGTATTTTTGATTTTTTTTTTTCTTTTGTTAAACATAACATTAGGTTTCATTGAAGTTAAAATAGTTTGATATTTTACTGTTTTTTCGCATTTTCTCAGATGTTGCAGTAATTGGTTCATTTTTTGATACAGAAACTGTGATGATGATGAGTTCCTTTTTGCATATTACTAGGTTGTTTATTTAGCAGTTGTTCTATTTAGGTACTTGATATGTTCCAAGTACATTTTGATGAATACCTCAATTCAAACTTTGATATCATTACAGTGGCTTTTGATGCAAGGGGGTCTGGATACTATGGTTATAAGTAAGTTGGTATCCCTAGTAACCAAACAACTTTTTTTAATTGTTTAAATTTATTAACCTAACAATTAGACAGTTCTATTTTAAGTAATGTTTTGTTAATAAAAACAAATTTTTCAAATTATATTCTATATTTTTAGAAGAAAATTTAATACCTTTTCAGTTAAAAGAAAACTAGTGTAAAAAGTTGGTTAAAATTATTATTTGGTTAAAATTTTTGCACAAAATTCAGTCTAATAGTAATAAGTCTATTATTTTGGAATACAGTTGTTTAACTGGCAAGGTATTCACACTACACAAAGTGGAATTGTCTGAAATGATGTAATTTAATGTAAATAATAGGTTTTAAAGACTGGGTTGGATATTCTATGGCAAAAGAAAATGCATAGTAAAATGAAAAAATTGAAAAAAAAAAAAAAAGAACTAGAAATTAGAAGAATTTAAAATTTTATATCTTCCTGAAAAAACGCAAATTATTAAAGGTTGAAGGAAATATTTGATGGAATCAGCTTTTCTAAAAAATCTTCTTGATTTCTAATTTTAAAATTGCATAAAAAAATCAAAGTTGAAATATGCAAAAATAAACATCAGGTTCTACATAAAAATCATTCAAATAATAAATTCATTTTAAAATTTTGGGTAAATGTTGAATTGTCATTTTATTTAATTGAGTGGCAAATTGGGTTTCTTTCTCAAAATTTAAAGGTTATTAGCTGAGGAATAAAACTTTTATCAAAGGAGGTCTTATAATGAGGTTAATAAAAAAGGTTACATTTTCAAGATACTGTCTTTAAGATTGGCTGAGATTGATAATTATGTCTATTTTCCAGAAAAAACGCTGTTTATTTTAGCGTATCTTCAACTTTGATTGCAATAATGTCATAACTTAAAGCAAAGTTAGTTTTTTGATCATAATTTTTGGAATTCTTACTGAGTTTTAATGTAAAAAATTTTTATGCTAAAATGCAACAACAAACAATTGTGCATTTCACCTTCAATTGGCACTGCTTTGTTTATTTTGTTTCTAAATTGTTTTTGATTATAAGTTTAAACTAAAAATTGTTTTAAAAATATTAAAATAAATATAAAGGTATTGGTCATTATTTAAAGTCACAATATTAAAACATGGAAGGAAATCTAGTTAAAATTAATGTATATTTAATGAATTATTAGTATAATACCAGTTGAAAGCTATTTAAACTAATTTTAGCAATATCAAGAGTTTAAAATAGATAAGTCACAGTTAATTTTAGTTGCCATATTCCATTATAAGATTTTACAGAATAAATTATGAATGAGTTTATTGGTTGTTTCCATCTCTTTTGCTCAGCCTTAAGGTGAAACACTGGGTGTGTTTGATGTGAGATACAATACATCATGTTGTGTTACTACGGTGATTCTCCAATTTTAATTTAATGATAACCGACATAGAGAAGTCTCAAACTTGTTCCTAAGATTTTGGAAAGTGATGAAAAGTGATAGGTGCAGTAATGCTACTTCAGGAATTAAGTTTGGTGAGTAATTAGCAGACAAGAAAGTTTTTATCAAATGACTCTGAACCAGTGTGTTTAGATTCCCTATTTTTTGTTAATTTGGCGCTAATTGTTTTAACATCTGCATTCTTCGTGACAAATTTTGACCCATTTCTACTCTTTGAAAGCATACTATAGACAATTGTTTGATACATTTCTGTTAAATATTATAATATATTTTAATATTTCTGTTAAATATTATTATATATTTTAATATTTCTGTTAAATATTATTATATATTTTAATATTTCTGTTAAACATTGCAATTAATGACACAAAAGAATTTTTTGTGTTAAGTGTTTTACTTTTTATCGCAAAAAAGACAAACATGAAATCGAAAAAATCAAATAAATGGCTGATTTTTTTTTAATGCTTTTAAGAATTGCAAAGAATTTCTTTCCTTAAAAATAATCTGTAATTTTTTTTCTGTTGTCTTTTTGTGAGCCAGAATCGCTGTTTTAAAATCATACCTAACAAGAAGAGGACATTAAGTAAAATGTTTACTAAAAAAAAATTCCTAATCTGAATTGACAGGTGTATGAATAAGAAAAAAATGTTGAAGTACAAAAATCGTAAAATATAAAGTCATATAAAATATTATAAAGTCATATAAAAATCTGTAACAATTAAAATTTTTCTGAAATTTAATATTTATGTTGATTAATCGCTTATTAATTTGTAATTCTACCTTGTTATTAAATGTTTGAATAAACATTCAAGTTACACATTTAAGTTCTTGCCTATAATGTTCTATCCAGAAACTGGGTTCACTCAACGATTCTCAACTTCTTTGGCATTTGTAAAGTTTTGTAAGCCATTAGTTTAACTACCCAGAATTACTCTGACTTTGAATTTGTGTGCTTGTGGTAGCATTGAGTGTATCAATTTAAAGATTTTAAATTTTGACTCAATTTTGCTGCGATTTTCACTAACACCATCACCAAGCTGACATCAAACCTCAGAATCAATAATTTTCAATAATGTCATATCGGTCAATAGTAAGCAAAGGAAAATTCACTGGTAGACGCAAGCTAGAAGTTCTGAAAAAAAATGTAAAATTTTTTTGAAAAAAGTTTAACTATGAAATAAAATTAAATTAAAGATTAAAAAAAAAATTTTAAAAAGTTAATTTAAACACTTAATATAAAACAGTAGTTATATTTTAAGTAGGTTTAATAAGAAAATTAACTAGTTAAATTCTAGCTAATAGAGAAAAAGTTGTTTGGTTAGCCTAGGTTATATACTTTTAAGTTTTAATGTGGAGCCAAGAAAGAAAGCCAGTGGTGAATTTGCATGATGGCCACTTTTTCATGATGAAGCCATCATCTAATTTTGGGCACATAAAATAGCATAAATTAGATGATGTATGTTTGTCTTCGTCCTTGTCCCAAGTTCGGTATATAGATTTTGCATAAAAAAAAAAAGAAAAAAAAAAACAGTTTTTACCTGTGTACAGATCATTGATAATCTTCAGCTCAGAAAAGGCTAGCCAATGGATTTGATCTGGTGTGTTTGTCCATGAATGTGTCAAGTACTTTTCTCAAATGCTATTTTTGTTTTTTAGGTGCTTGGAACTGAAGCATTTTTTTAAAGGAGGTTAAGCACATTAGCTGTTTTTATTTTTTTGGTTGAAGTTAGTTATGGGAAATATGGCCTGTTCATTAGCTTTTTTCTGGTATTTCTTATTTTAATTTGTGTTTTTTTAAGAAATAATTTAATTAAGAAAAAAAAATTATAGTGTTGAATAGACCTTGTTGGAATACGTTATTATGATTGGACCACTGGCAAAAAGCTTTTATGATTTTACTCTTAGCTGTTTTGCTGTCAGTGAGTCAGTCTAAAACTACAATTAGGCATTAAAAATAATCGTTACTTACTCATCATTGTTACATTATATTGGATTGGATTTTTGGACTACTTAATCTTTTGTTTGGTTTTTAAATTTTCTATTCTTATTTGTCAAACATTATTTTTGAAGGTTGAAAAACAAAGAAGGTATAATACGACTTTATATGTCCAAAAGCTAAATTTTCTCTTGATATCAGTAATTTAAATTGTACGATGCTATGTATAGAATTCAATTTATAATTCTAAAAATATTTTTTCAGATATTTACATGCTGTGTATAAAAATCTGGGATATTTTGAAACTAAAGACGCTATTAATGTTGCAAAGTGAGTATTTTGATATAAAGATAATAAATCCATATTTTACAAAACCAAGCACTTACTAGACTCCAAACAAAATAGATAAGAAATAGAGCAGGTAAGAATTGGGGATTAAAATTCCTAATAATTAAATACCATCATGTTGCTTTTGACTATTGTTCTTTACAACCCTTGAAATATCGCAAAAGTATGTTTAAAAATAGCATGTCATTCACATACTGAAGCTATAAATATCAGGTTCCATTCAATATTTTTATTGGATCTTATCATTAGGTTTCGTAAATATTTTATTTTCGTAAATATGATTGATTGATCACACGGAATAAGTTTTATATTTTGAGTGTAAGTTGTTGATAACTACAATCATGGTCAAAATATGAGACTTATATGTTATTAGGACACCATATTAATTGCAAAAAATACCACAAATAGTTAAAAATATGGATTCACCGCCCTTGTTATATTCAACCTTAGGTTTATCTTTTAGTTAATAGTCTTATAGACTTAGAACTTAAGAATTAATTTTTTTTTCTCTGCTGGATCTAAGGTATGAAAGTGGAAAGTCTGTACTCCTTTGGGTTTTTTTATCATTTTTACGATTTTGGTCAAGAAAATCACTTTTACAACATGCATAAAATGTGAATTTGTGTTAAAATTTGATAAAAGTCTCATATAGTATGGCCGTGATAGTATTTCTGATAGAATAAAAAGTGAATGTTTGGGCATCGCTTTTGATTTATTTGTTTTATTTTGGAAAAATGTGATCGGTGTCTAATTGAAAATTCTAGGTAATTGCCAATATTCTGGGATTGCCCTTTTAAAAACAAAAAAGCTAGTAAATTTTTGATACCCTTAAATGAATTTTAAATAGTTTCAAAATAGAAAAGACAAACAAAATTGGATAAAATTTTCAAAAGAATTGGGTGAATTTATAGGCAAAGAAAAGAACTTGTGATATCTGATATTTTTTTATGATGAAATTTCTAGCACAAGTCATTTTTTTAATACAAGCTTAATTAAAGTTCAAAAGTCTTGGGTAGAAACATTTTGGGTTGTCAGATTGGCTCTTTTTAGAACAAAGAGAAGCGAAGAAACTGTGCAAGTAAGGTAAAGGAAAATAATTAAATAAGGCAGATTGCATTTTGTATGAAAAGAGAAAATATTTCATGTGAGAAGGTGAGAGCAAAGAGTTTGGTAACTATTTCCCACAGAAATTGATTAGGGAAATTTCAGATTACAGAAGCTTTTATGGGGAAAGTCAAAGACTTCTATTTGAAATAAACTATAAATAGAAATAAATATTTGAAATTTAGAAAAGTTATAACAAAGCAAATTAAAAAACTTTATTTAGATAATTCCCAAAATGTTCCCAGCTAAAATATTAAAAATCATGCTTTGATTTTCATTTTTTAAACATATTACAGTAATGTTGATTTTAATGCCTACGGCAATGAAACTCAACAAGGAGGTACAAAGCTTCTCTTTATATTTTCATTTAAAGTGGCGGTACTTTGCAAAAAAGAAATTGCAAATTTTTGAAGATTTATTTCTTTAAAATACTTATTAAGCCTTATTAAGAATGTAATGTAAAGTGAAAAAGAATTGCCAATCTTGAGGAAAAGGAAGAAATCTTAAGGAAAAGGAAAAAATCTTGAGGAAAAGGAAGAAATCGTGAGTAAAAGGAAGAGATTGTTAATTAATTTAACATTTTTTTTATTGCATTTATTTCATGACATTTTATAACTAGAGATTAAATTTTATTACAACAATATGATAGCTTTTTTAAGAAACTTTTGTTTTCTATATTTTATATAATCTATCATATATTGAAAATTATTTTGATATTAAGTTAATACCTATTAATATGGAATAGATTTTAATCAGTATTACTTTTACCAGCAGACCATGGTCAGCTTCTTTTTTTTCTCTTTGAAGTGGCTTCATGAAATTATGTTTTTAGATGCCTTACAACTTTTAGGACCCTGAAAACTGACGGTGCTATAAACTGAGTTTGTCAGTCCGTTTTTTCTCATAGTTTTAATTATCTGATATATTTTTAAGAATTTTTGAAATTTTAGGCTCGGTTTTAATTAAAGGGCAGCTAAAAACGTTTGAAGGCGTTTATTGGACTTGCAGATAGCCAACAGACCTATTAATTTATCATGTCACTCAGTTTTTAAGTCTTTTTGTCAATGAGTTCACTTTTTTTTTAGCAATATTGCATTCATTTTTTCTGAAATTCTGAAGGCAATAAGTAATAATATTTCAATTAGGTGAAAGGTGAAATGAATCCTGATAATTACCATATATTGCTCATAGATATTTTGAAATTTAAAATCACGTTTTTGAAATTTTCCTGATATCTTCTCATTAGTTTTTTTGTGAAGTCAAAGTATCAAAGAGATATATTTTTGTCAAGTTAGATGATCAAGCGAGTATATTTTTGTCAAGTTATGTTATCAAGCTAGTATCTTTTTGTCAAATTAGGTGATCAAGCTAGTATATTTTTGTCAAGTTAGGTGATCAAGCTAGTATCTTTTTGTCAAATTAGGTGATCAAGCTAATATATTTTTGTCAAGTTAGGTGATCAAGCTAGTATCTTTTTATCAAATTGGTGATCAAGCTAGTATATTTTTGTCAAGTTAGGTGATCAAGCTAGTATCTTTTCGTCAAATTAGGTGATCAAGCTAGTATATTTTTGTCGAATTAGGTTATCAAGCTAGTATATTTTTGTCAAATTAGGTTATCAAGCTAGTATCTTTTTGTCAAATTAGGTTTTCAAGCTAGTATCTTTTTGTCAAATTAAGTTATCAAGCTAGTATCTTTTTGTCAAATTAGGTTATCAAGCTAGTATATTTTTGTCAAATCAGATGATCAAGCTAGTATCTTTTTGTAAAATTAGGTTATGAAGCTAGTATCTTTTTGTCAAACTAGGTTATCAAGCTAGTATCTTTTTGTCAAATTAGGTGATCAAGCTAGTATCTTTTTGTCAAATTAGGTGATCAAGCTAGTATATTTTTGTCAAATTAGGTGATCAAGCTAGTATCTTTTTGTAAAATTAGGTTATGAAGCTAGTATCTTTTTGTCGAATTAGGTGATCAAGCTAGTATATTTTTGTCAAGTTAGGTTATCAAGCTAGTATCTTTTTGTCAAATTAGGTGATCAAGCTAGATGATCAAGCTAGTATCTTTTTTTGACTTTGAAGGATTAAAGAGTGTCTTTTTGTCAAGTAAAAGGGTCAAAGCGGTATCTTTAGTCCCATATGGCTAATTGTCAGAAATTCTTGTTCTTCCGGGACAAAATCCATGTCATTTTTTTTCAAAAAATTTTGCTTTTTGAATGTTAAAATATAGCCTATATTTTTTTTTTTAATTTTATAAAAAGCCAAAGGGTCATAGTGAGCATTGTTTTGTCTTTATTTTTACTATTTAAAAATTCTAGTTTTTCTGTGCCGGGACAAATCTAGGTATTAGAAAGTAGTGTTTTTGAAATATTTTTCATGTTTTTTATTAATTTGATGAGAAAATATTTTATGAAAGATGATATTCTATCAGATCAAATTATTTTTTCTTTAAAAATAATTTGTTAATTGGAAAAATGTAAATCCATGTCATATATATATATATATATATTTGTAGATATCTCCAAAAACAATGTTACGTTGACCCTGATCGTATTGCTATCTGGGGTTGGGTAAGTTTGATTTCTGTTATTTTCATTATTATTATTTGTTATGAGTACCTTTTCCAACATATATTTCAGGATTGAGGATATACATACCCTGTTTCTGATTCACAGAGTAAAAAGGACTGGATGCTCCATTTCGTCGGTTTGTCCTTTATATATTGTTTGGTAGACAGGGAATTTTTGCTGGAATCATTCTTTCATCTAAACTTAGGTACTCATCAGCGTTATAAACATGAAAAAATTTTACCAGAAATTATTTAGAAATTATCTGACTTTATAAGTTTTATCCGTTTTATCCAAGGTGACATCTGTTTCATCGACAATCTATAACCTGCCGAAATCTAGGAGTATTTGTGATAGGCATTACCATGCCAATACAACTTATAATCGTGGCTTTGACACTGAAATTCCATTAACAAGCAGTGTGTGACAAAGGCATTCATTTCTTAGATGTCAACAGGATAACCAAAAAAATTTTTGGCATACTTATAGCAAATTTTTTGGATCACAAATCATTGAACGCTATGTCATCGAGAATAGTCCTGATATTTTTGGATTACGGGTTTATATATATATATATATATATATATATATATATGTATATATGTATATATATATAGATCAAAAATGAGCATTAACTGTTATTATGTATG
>JAUZNK010006979.1:0-25327 GCA_035046665.1 Euphysa ruthae
GCAGCATATTAGGTAGTAAATGTATTCACAGCAGAATAGAATCAAACAGAGCCTACAACTTCATGCATACTGATTTAATAGGAACGAAGGGGATTATTAAAACTTCTTTCCATAAAAGAAAGATACCCCTTTCCATTGATGCCCTGGTGAACGCTTGAAATATGCTTGTAAATTGAATTCGGGATATTTAGTCCCCCTTCAACGTTATTGTAATTTTTATATCTTATAAACCAGAAAATTTAATTTAGAAGGCGTGGTAATTTGATACGTTTCATAGCTTTAAGCTAAGTCAAAAAGAAAATTTAGAAAGCATATTTACCTTGCTGATTCTGGTCCCAATTAAATTCCCCATCCTAAACGTAGAATAATTTTAATTTCTCAAGGTACTTTTCGCAACATTTCTCAAAAAAACATACACTTCACGGCAGTGTAAACGAAGCATTCTAAAGAACTTCAAGTGAATAACTTTCACGGGTCAAATAGTAAAAGTTGCAGCAACTTAGATATTATATATAATATTCAACTGGTAATTTCTTCATCCCAGTAAACAAACAATTTTTCAAAAAAATATATTCTAACATCCTCAAAAGCTTCTTCATCAACAGGTTTCTCAAACAAAGTAAGAAAATCATGTTTTTTTAATAAATATTTTATCGTAAGGCATAATTTTATACTTTGTTTAACAAGCATCACTTTTATATTTTATATTTTCTAAAAACATGTTTTATTTAAGTAGAATTTTTTTCATTACATTCATTCACTTTCAAAATTTTAGTATTTTCGTTGCAAAGTTAGCTATTGTTAAAAATAGATAACTAAATAGGTGTCTCCTTTATCACCTTAAAATCAATTAGCTTATTTTAACATCAATTACAATTCCTTTCAAAATTTTCAATATTATCAACTAGTATTTTTCTTTGCAACCTTCAAATCAAAATAATTTTTGGGCCAAACCCTTAATAAGACTTTTGATAAAGCGATCTTTTAAAATTTGTTTCGGACCCTGGGGGCTAAAATGGTCAACACACCCAATTTATTAGAAATAATATTTCCTAACATAATAAATAAAATAAACAAAATAACAAAATTTGTGTAATTGGAGTATGAACTTTCTAAGACAACTAAAAAAAGTTTTATTGCTTGCAGGTCATATATCTAGCTCAGGCTACTGAGGAATAGTTTGCACCAGGTGATCGTATAGGTCAAAAGATTTCTTTTGTGGTGCTTTTACTTTAATACAAAGTTTCCAACCAGAAAAAACTTGCGAAAATTTTTAAAATGTTGATTTCAGACTTAAAATGACCGTCTTTGGGCATATTTGAATGCAGTATCAAAATTTTTGTATTCTGTATTTATATAAAACAAAATTTAACAAACATGAAACCGTCAATTTTCTGTATCTATCATCTATTATGATATGTTACACCTTTATGCAAAATTTCAAAAAAATATACATTGCGGCTAGGGCGGAAACACATTACCAATTGACGAATGGACATTGATGATTTTATAGGAAGTCATCGGTTTTGCCAGGAGTTAAATAAACTAGTACTTTCATCAAAATTATCCTTTGAATCCGTAGTATTTTCAATGAAACCACAAATTTAGAAAAAAAAAAAAAAAAATGCGAGACAAATATAAGCTATTTCGTGTTAAAAGTATAACCCAATATACATTTATTCAAAAAAATGAGCTCAAACTGAGTAAGTCTGAGGTAGTTTATGAATACAAGAAAAGCATAAAACTATGGCACTTACATTACGATAAACAGCTGTGACATTTACTCCATGATTACATTCAGGGTTCACAACTTGACCTTTGTGAGAATAAGTTGAATTAACCATAGCAACTAGAGCAACACTTAAATTTACACGTAGTGCATATACCATAAACAAACCAAAATGTGCCATCACACCAAAGATATAACGTCGAGGAATATAAAACTCCATCGCTAACAAATTTCTTTTTATCAAATAAGTAAAATTTTCATAATATTAAGTCCTATATAAATCAAAAGTCAAATTATAATCAATTTTATTATTATTATTATAAATTTGGCTGCAATCTACGTAATGAGATATACTTGAGATATCAGACAAGAAATTGTCTTTAAAATATTTATTCACTTTCTGTTATTTTTCGGTTTTCAATGTTCCAAATTTTCTTTATTTTGATTTTAGATTTTTGATATCCCAAATATAAACTTTTCTGTCTGATAGTCATTTAACACTTATTTACAAATTTGAACTGTTGACTTTTTAGAAGATTTCAGGTCATATTTTTGCAAACTTCCAGAATTTTTAGGAAAAATTAGTAAAATCTTGGACATTAAAAAACAATTTTTGATAATTTGCTAGCGTACTGCGATTACCTTAAAATATACAGATAGAAAAAAAACCTGATATTTTATAAGTTTCAGATATGAATGATAATCTGGCCAAAAATGGTTTAAACAAAGCATGTTGGGTGCTGTAGCGTTAAGAACTTTAATGTGCTGGAAGCAGACTAATGGTTCTATAGTTCGTTCTATGTTATGCACAGGGAAAATGTGAGCCCTCGTAAGTTTGTTTGGAAAAATCCCAGTTTGTAAACACTCATTAATGTATTTGGCCAATGATGACAATTCCCTGTTAACCATTTGTAAATTGGTAACCGGGATATTACCACCTGTCTTCTTATGGCGTTTTAGCTTAGCTATTTCTTTAAAAATCTTGTGTGAACTTATTTCTCTGAAGGAGAATAGATAAAAAGAGGTTAGATTTAAAAGATAAAAATTGATTAAAGTCAAAACGGCTTATTGCAACTAGTATTTGTTTCTAATTGCTTTTCTACTCATTCAGTTTTTTTTCTTTTGAAAAATTCCATTTAGCCATACAATCTTACATTTCTCTTCATGAAAGAAAATAGATGATGCTATCAGCTTTTTAAGCTCAATGTTGGTAATACCCTCTCCCAGGTGGCCCTAGAAATTTGTCCTGTGACTTTGTTTAAAAATTTTGGCAAGGTATCTATGATAAAAATTTCAAGGCTGTAGCTCACTACAAGGAAATTTTAAACATTAGGTAATCCAGAATATATGAGGAAATCAACCGTAACAGACCGGTCACTGCAGCTAACCGACCACCTAAGTTTTGTTTCTAATTGACTGCAAAGATTAAAAATAGTTTCCAGAATTTGGATTCGGTAAGTAGGGTTAAACACAATCAGGAGCGAATTTCTAGCCACCAGGCTTTTTGTTATTGTTCATTGATATACTATATTATCCAACTCTAACAATACAGCAATTAAGTTACATATAACATCACCAATTAAAGTGATTTTGTTCATTTACACGACGTTTACAGTAATGAAACTGTTTATTAAATCCAATTTGAGTTGTTATTGTTTCCATGGTGAAGCTAATACATATACAGAGAGTAACCATTACACTTCTTCTTTATATGACGCTATCTAACAACACCGATTTGACAATCTTGTAACAACGAAATATTTTCCACTGTGATTTTTGTTAATTTTATCGGAACATGCCCTGTTCCCAGAGCTTGCTGTATTAGTTTTAACAAAAATTTTTACAGAAACTCTGACCAAGTCCCTTATAACTGCTGTTCAAGAATGTTTCACTGGTGTTGCCTAGGAAACAGTAATAAATGTTCTTTTTGTATAAGTCGTACAGACTTACCAACAATATAGGAGCCGAAAACAATGCGCAAATTACCAGGTTTAAAAATCAGTCATCAAAATACCTGTAGTTTACTTGGTAAAAAAGACCTTATAGAGGATATATTACATAGTTGTAATAACATCAACATACTTGGAGTGACTGAGATATTACTCTGATGTACCATTATCTATAGTTGAAGTTCCCGGTTACTCGTTTATCAGCAGAATAAAAAAATCAGAAATTGGTGTTGGGATTAGAATGTCTATTAAAGACGGTGTCTTTTAAAAGACGCCCTGATCTTGACCATGACAATATTGAATCAATTTCAATAGAAGTTTCCAACCCTAGTTCTTCATCATTCATTTTCTGTGTTATGTATAAACCCCTTGACTCTTCATTACATTTACCATCAGACTATGACGCGTCTATCAATGAATTTCTAACCAAACTGGATAACGAAAATAAAGAAGTCATTCTAATTGGTGATCTGAATTGTAAACACTTAAAAACAAACAATCATTTTACAATAAAATCTTAGTTTAACACATTTGACTAAGTCAACTTGTTAAAAAAAGCAATTCGTATCACCAACACCTCAGAAACACTTATTGAACTGACAATCTTCCACTGAGATTCTTAAAGGATGTAGCACTTTTTTTTTCAAAACCTTAAACTCACGTCTTAAATTTACCCCAGTCATCTGGAGAAATACCACAAGACTTAAAGCTAAAGTTACTCCAGTTCATAAATCTGGAAAGAAAAAGGTCTTTAACAATTACCGTCCCATCAGTTAACAACATTATCTAAAGTACTAGAGCGGTGTGAAAAATCTTAATTTGAAGCACTACTTGTAAAAAAAAATAAACTTTTATCGCGATATCGGTTTGGTTTCCGTCAGCAACGTTCAACTGAAACTGCAGTATGCTAGTTTTAGATGACGTTAGAAAAAGTATAGACACACAGGTACAATATATATATATATCAATCTTAGTAAGGCATTTGACACCATTAGCCATGCATCCATATTAAACAAACTCCCAAAATTCGGAATCTCCAGGTATATGCTCTCCATTTAATCCAGCCAATATATTTCTTGATTTTTCTAGATTTCTCATCTAGAAAAAAAATTGGCGAAAACCTACAGTACAAAAATAATCCAGCAGCTCTAGAATTTCCAGGTTTAAATGAAAAAAGCAAGATAATTCTAGCAGTGAGAAAATAAACTTTTACAGGAATCCAATTCTAATTATAAATGCAAAAATTAATAGACAGAACAAAAAATCTGAAACCTAATTCTGAAATCTAATTTTAGAAAGTCAGGTTTACATAACTAAAAAAATCTGTATATCAATCCAAATATGCATTGGGTTAGATTTAGCAATGATCTTTCCCACATAACTTCAAAACAAAATATTCAGAAATAAATGAAATACTGTCAGGACTAAACGCCTGGTTGTGAAAATGTTGACAATAAGCAGATACTGAAAGCCAAAATTAATTTTCCAATTGTGAGGTATGTCTAAGCATGAAATTCCACAAAAGTATGTTTGCATACCAAAAGAAATTTAAAATTTAAAATTTGGAAGAAAAACCTTAGAGATTTAGAGAGAAACTAATGAAACCTAATTTTTGGAAACTTTCACCTTGAAAACAGGTGCAAACAAACATCTAATATTTAAAGCTGTCTTCTATATAAAATGCTTCCAGTGCTCAAAAAGTAAAAAATTTCAAAGTTCACGAAATAAATAAAGAAATTATTTGAAAGGAGAGGTTTTCAGTTTAATAATTCTTTTTTACAATGGATTTTCCAAAATCCATTGGCTTTAGGGGAAGAGTGTTGTCTTTGTGGAGCATATTGGACTAAAAGAAATAATCTTATACCAAACACTGTTGCTTCCACTTTAAAGTCTGTCTCTGTTTGAGGAAGCACTTTCTAGTTCGAAGAATAGTCTCTGTGGCACATTTACTAATAATTTGTTGCTTCACTGATATTCAAAAATAATTTTTGAATATAATTATATTTCACCTAAGAATAAATAAATCGTCGAACAGCCCCTGGTCATGATAGTTTTCTTTCTATGTTTTAAAATAGTATAACCCGCTTTTGTGGTTAATGTTAGCAAAATTATTTATTTTTCTTTATTTTGCTATTCGATCATGAATTGAATTTCTTGATCATGGGAATTTGGTTCAAGGAATTTTGAATGGTAAATAAGATAAAATTTAAATGAAATTTTTTTTCTTCCATTAAAAAAGTACAAAAAGCACATAAAAAAAATCTTAAATATATTCATATTTATTTATAAATAAATTTATAAATAAATTTATAAAAGCATATATGTGTTACAAGAAGTAAAATAATTTTCCATATACCTCATTAAGTGAGAACTAGATGGGTACATCATATAAGGTGGAGGGGTAATTCCGCAGACTTTTTTGGAAGATGCATAGTTTTAAGTTGTTCGAAAAAATATTATTAGGTATATATTTAAAGTGATGGCCCAAAAAAAAAAATTAGCGATTTAAGTTGCAATTTTTTTTTTATGATTAAATTTAAAACGAAATCAAACTGTGACGTGGTTTCAAAAACATGTGCAAGGACACAAATCTAATAGCAATTAGTCTAAACACTTAAAATTCATTGGTGAGAAATAAAAAAAAAAAAAATTTAAAAAAGCTCTAACAAAGCTTGGTTTTCAACTAAATCATGTACTTTGGCGAGTCTTTTATGTATTCTTTATTCTTTGACTTACTATGTGTTTTTAAACATAGGTTCAACCACACCATAAAGGTCAAAGAAATGAAGGGTAGAGTAATTAAAAACTTTAGCTAAGGGCTTAAAAATTGTACCGATCTAGACTTACCAATACGTCCAATACCAACAATCCAGCACTTGAATCACGTAAGCCAATACCAAGACCACTGAATGGATCCCAAGTTACCCACTCTCCACTAAAAAAAATTATTAAGTAATATAGGTAATTCAGTTTTTAAAAACAGTACCACCATATAAATAACAACATTCCTAAAAAAATTCCTACTTTGTATCAGAGAAACTCAATATTTCTTTTAATAAAAATCAAAATAATTGGGAAAAAAACATAATTTTCATGCTAATTGAATAATCCAAGTAATTAATGATGCAAGAAGTTTTTGTTTTTTAAATTTTTTATCTGTGCATCGATTCATATCAGGATTTATAGCGCTAAGTAAAGCATTATAACAAGGTTTAGTTTGGTTTCATGTGATTCTGGAACATACCCAAGAGCTGGGTAGTGTTGAATACTTTTTGGTAGAGTTCAGTATTATCAGAATAGGTTTTGAACCTTAAAATCTAATAAAACAACCACATAGAATTGGACAAACATTAGGGGGTAAGCATGGTTTATTTATGTAGAAATGAAGCAAGTTTTAAGGTTGGTATAAAAACTTTTACTTATTCATAAGAAAGCAAGCTTCGTATTTACTTGCGTGCAATATCAGCATTTTCTAATATACTTCTTCCTGCACACAGCATCAATATAACAGCAATATCAGCCTTATGATAAAAAAACACAACGCATTAGAAAATTTTCCTTCTCAGCAATAACTTCCTTAGTGAACATTAACGTAAATTTTTCAGAAGTTTGAATTTACAAAATCATGTTCATTGAAAATTTATCATAAATCTACGGCGTAAATTTGTAAAATCTGTTTTTCCAAATATTAACAGTACCAGGTGTATGGTGACACGTTTATAAGTTTTAATTCTATACAAATAGAATTAAATTTTATAAATTAGCAATAACAAAATAAAATAATTCGAAAAGGTCACAGGTCAAGAACAGAGAGAGTCCAAAAAATCTTACATTTTAATTACTTTGTGGGGTCCGAAAACAAAAAGTTTAGCAAAAGATACAAAACATTTGGATGTAATATAATATATAATATAATATGTAATATAAGTTTAAATTCTATCTGATCAATTAATCATCTAAATTGAATTTTTGCCCTTTTTTATCATTATACAATTATAAATATACAATTCAACATTAAATTAAATTTATGTAATTATTAGCTGTGAAAAATCTGATCTTAAAATTTAAATTTTTATAATTTTTCCTTATGTTAAAACCATTTTTATCAACAGGTTTAAAAACTTCATATATATAATTGAGTGTACTTACCACAGGAAGCTTAATAATATATAAATATAAAAATATAAATATATAATTATATTATATTGCTTGAAATGATCGTTTATATACTTGAAATTTAAGGGACTTTCCTGGTAAGATAAAGATCTTATACATTAAGTTATTTGAATTTTTTTTTAACTTTGTTTAGAGTAGGATCTGAAAAAAAAAAACCAAGTTAAATTAGTGAATCTAATTAATGAACTATATTTTCGTTTTCAAAGATTTGATATCCTATTTTTTTATATGAACATTTCATCTTAAAATTAACTTTACATTGGTCCCCAGCCAAAAGATTTGTAAACATTGTAAACAGATCAGCTTCAGAATAAAACTGTAGTATTCATCTTTTTTTGTTGTTTTGTTTTGTTTTTTTTTTTATTAACATTTTATTGCCAACGCACATAGTAAATATTTACAAAATATTTATTAAATATTTATTAAACTTAAACAAAAATACCACAAAAAAAATCATGCTTAGTATAAAAATAAATATCTACTGAAAAAATTAATCATGATTAAAAATTAATTTTTAACAAACATTTTTAATAAATATCTAAAATGAAATAAACAAAAAACAAGATTAGCACAGAAATTGATAAATGAAAAATTGAATCAATACATTATTGTTAACAACAACAACTAATATATTATCAATACTAGATCGAACTTTGACTTTCTGCTGAATGAAGAAGAAATCAGTTTACTGGTTAGGCCTTGTGTGGTAATTTATACAGCATGACAGACAGATGTGATGACCGATAATTCTTAAAAAATTCTTACAAAACAAAAAAATATTTAAGTAACAAAATGAGCCTGCAATTTTTACAATGTCTTGAAAAAACCTATAAAAAATCACTATAATTATTATTATTATTACTATAATTATTATTATTATTATTATTATCAAGACAGGTGATTTCTTAACATTAAATCTTGTAAAATTTTATGGACACTTTTTATTACCTGAAAGTTTAGAAAATCTATTGGTTGCTACATGACTTTAAGGGTTTTACTTTAATTTGGATTCCGATACCTGTTTTTGTCGATCAACAAGCATGTTTTTTCATGTATATATGCATGCATACTCTCAACCGGAATGTTATCTTAACTAGTAGGTAAGAAGAAGAAGATAAGTGAATATTTCTAGGGTAGTCTTATGTCAAAAAATTATAGATTTTAAACTCACCTGTAGCATCAAGAACATCAGAAGTGACAGCTTGTCCACCTAAAGTATATATCGCATGGAATCCTTTGACGCAATCATTTTCAATCCAATCTTCAGGCTTCTAGGTGTAGTTTTTATCCCAAACATTAACTTCATGACTACAAAAAAAACTAATTCTTAAAACAGTTTTTTTGAATTTTTTTCCGTTTGATAATAACAACTTGATAAAACTATGCTATTATTTTAGCCAAATTTTCTTGCTGTTTATTCATTAATTTTATATTTTAATTTTATTTTTATATTTAATTTTATAATTGTTATAATTGTTTCAATACATTTTTTTGTTTCAAAAGTTTTTTTGACTTTTTAAAATATTTTTTCGCTAGATAAATAATACTTCGATAAAACTTCCCTGAACGAAACGTGCTTGCTATTATTTTAGCCAAACTGATTTATTCTTGCTGTTAGTATTTCATAAATTGTATATTTATTTATCAAGTAGTGTTTTTTAATTTTTAAAGATAAGTTTGAATTGACACAAATTTTAATATGAATGAATTAACAACATACTTAAAATAAACTGCAAGTGGACTATGAGAGAAAATTTTAAATTCTTTAATTTTACTAAGAAAACAAAACTCAAAAATTTAAAAGATACCGATTCATTGCAAACAATTAGAGCACATTCCAAAATGCAATAACATTCCAAAAAATTTTTGAACTCGAAATAAATAATTCTTCATAGTTCCTTACGATAGGAATTAAAATATTAGAACAAATTAGTGTTTCTGTATAAAACAGTTTTTGCATTAACAATATGATAAAAAAATTTTTATCCCATAAAATCGGTAGCAAAGCAATTGTTACCAGTAAATTTCATGAGCTGTACATTTACAAAATTATTGCAATGAGGAACTTATTAAGTTAAACCAATTTATTTTTATAGTACATATTAAGATTTTTATCGCATGAATAAGAATAATTAATAACAAGTAATTTTATAAGCACAATACATAAGAAATAGACAAGTGCAAGTCACTAGTAACTCCTGCAAAAAAAATTAATTATTTTTAATTTCTTTTTAATCAATTTCCATTGACAAAATACAAGTGTTTTCTGTTTTTAAGTTTTTCTCACAAGTGCTGCGCTCATGCTCTTAAAAAGTAAAAAATATAAAAACCATAATTAGAGAATTCATATTACAATATAAAGTCCTCTTAAAGAGACCATCACGCTGGTGCAGGCAGGTACGCAGGGAAATAAATTTGCCAGAGCTGTAAATCCCACAGGCAAGGTGGCTAAAAAAAATGGTTAAAAAATAGGTGTAAAAATTATTATTAAGTTTTTATAATCTTATTGAGATGCATATTTTACTGTACTGTAGGATAAAAGTGTGTTTGTTTTACTAAAAGAATAATTAATAGGTTGATGAAAAATCAAGACATTTTTTTTTCTTCAGTAAATAAGCTAGAATAAATGCAATTATATTTGATCCATATATATGCCCCTTCCCTCTATTCATATTTGGATCATAACTTAACTTACCACAAAAGATCACCTCACATAACAACTAGTATAAAAAGAAAGGGGTTAACTAATTTGATATAAGCCTATTAAGTAATTATAACAACACCCTAAACGCTTTTTCTTTGAAATATAGATAATGGCATGATTAAATAGTTTGAGAATTTTATAAGTACGCATATTTCATGCACATCCAAAGTTATGACAAATGGTGGTTAAGCCACAAATGTAAAAAATCTGCAAATAAATTCTATTAAGAACGCTATACAAAGGAATTGATGTTCAATGTATCTTGTGCGAAATATCGTATATAGAAATGTGATATTAATTCTAGATATCAAAATCTCATTAAATGAAAAATACGTTAAAAAAATAAGTCGTATATAATTACAGAAATTACTTGTGTATCAGTTCATTATACAAAGCTTAATTCTTTAAAAAATATTTATATATTAAAATTATCTCTGAAAAAATGTTATTTATTTGAAAAAAAAGAGAGTGCATTTTCAAACAATAGAATTATCGAACCATAAAACTATTGCCGAAAAAAAACAGTATTGGGTTTTGCATCAAAAACTTCTCAAAAACTAATCTTTCTTACCCAGACTGAATGAGCATCTCTAGTGCTGGTTTAATCAAATTATGATAGCCAACAAATATCTTTTTTCTTTGAAATCACATAATTTTGTTTATTTTTATATCTAAGTAAATACATGCTAGAAAAAAACAATAACATCAAATGATAAAAAAATAAATAAAAAATAGAAAAAACAAACCACCTATAATGATATTAACAAAAATGGTAGGTAAATGTCTTGAAAACAAAAATCCAAAAATATCAAAAATAACAACATAGCTAATATCATATACTTAACCCTACTCAGTTTGGTGTGGAATTTTATGCCTCCCCACAAACCATCACCCCCTTTCCCACCACCCAGGTTCTCGACCTCAAAAATAGCCCTGGCAAAATTTGGTTAAACAACTGTTTTTTACCAGCTATTTGTTTAATAACATATTAAAAAAGGAAATGGTTGTTTAGTCTTTTGCATAGAGATGAATTCAAAATTTACTTCCCTAGGCGAAAACTTTTTGGTTTCCAAACACGGCAACTTTCCATTAACTTTTAGTATGCTATTGAATGAAAAAACGGCAACTGATTTTTAATTTACAAAATCATTAGGCTTCTAATTTTCTTATTTAGTCTTTATATCTTTATCATAAGGTCACCTTAGAAAAACAAAACTTCTAATATCCCTAATTTTAATGTTTATACCTGTAATAAAGGAGGGCTAGAAAATGAACAAAAAAATCATGAAATTCCACAACAAAGTATTTTTTTAATTTGTTAATAAGTTACATAAGTCTTTCTAATAAAAAAAAAAAAAAAAAAAAAATGAAACTGAAAAAAATAAAACTGATAAATCATTCGTAATTTTACAGCAAAACTCAAAATGTCCATCTACCAGTGCCAGTGATAGGTTAAATTAAAAAATGAAGAAGAAAAAAAAAAAGCATAGAAGAAATTTTTTTGTGCCAGGTCTCTGAAATAAAAACTTTCCAGTTAAATTTTAATTCTATGCGCAAGTCAATTATATTAAAACGCAAGTAAAACATCCAAACATACAAAAAATAAATCAAGAAAATTTGAAAAACACAAAACTCAGAAAAATAAAAAATCCCTTAAAATTCTGAAACTATGGACCACAACTATTATGCCGAAAATATGGACAATAACATTATGCAGAAAATATGGATCATAACATATGCTGAAAATATGGACAATTACAATATACTGAAAATATAGACAATTATCATATGTTGAAAATATGGACTATACCATTATGCTGAAAATATGGACAATTACCATTATGCTGAAAATATGGACTATATCATTATGCTAAAAATATGGACTATACCATTATGCTGAAAATATTGACCATAGCCATATGCTGAAAAAAACAATTATTGTTAATTTTCAATCCCAGTTTATTAGTTACCAAAAATCGCTTTATCAAGGGAAATGCTTATGCAAGAAAACAAATAACATTACATTAATAAATAACATAAGAAAATAATATTTTTTGATTGTTTAAAATTTCAATTATATGAAACAACTAAGAAATTAGCAACAACTCTTCCTTCACAAGAAGGATTCATAACAGCTCATAAAATTAACTTAATAGATGAAGTACAGTTCCATCAAGGTCTTGTTACAAGAATTTCTATTTAGTCATTTTCAATTTCAGATTTTGCAATAAATGGAGTCAAAATTTTACTTGACTTTAATACAATACCAGCAAGTAAGCTACTTCAGTCTTTCAGCTCTTTTCGCAAACCATTCGTCACTTTTATCTTCTAACATAGCCTAAATTTGAAAACGTGTTATTCTATTACGCAATAAATAGTTAAGAACCTTAAAATAGTCATAACATGAGAACCAGTCAAAACTTTACCAAATTTTTTTCAATTAAATTAAAGCCCAAATAAATTGCAAGTAAAACATTTTTGTTTCAAAAAGTTTCAAAATTGTTCAAAACACTTCGCAATGTGTGACTCGTGGGATGGGTTCTGAACAAGCCAAAAAAATTATCAGTTAAAAAAAATTATCGTGAAGTGTGCCCTTAACGCCCACTTATTAACAAAAATAATTTTTAAAAAAAATTTTTAATTTGTTCTCATTTTTGAGACTTGGAATTTAGATATTTTTAGACTCCTGACCATTATGAATATATACATATACACTTTTACATATTCACTGTTACATAAATATGTCATAAGAAATATTATTTTCAAAAAAACTTGACTCATTCAGAGGCAAACAACTTCGGCAACAATAATTGAGGCTTTTTAGAATTAAGGCTAACATACCACCAGATGAAAAACTTTATGTTTACCTTTACACTTTTGAATTTTAGGAAAGAAATTTTAGTTCCTTGTCAAACGAAAAGTCACTAAATATATTCATTACCTAAAGTATCCCTTAACCCTTTCATTATCTGATACCCACAGAGCGGATACTAATGTACCATAACTATTTACCTAATACCCACTGCACTGGTACAAAATAAAAAAATGATTCACGGAATAAATTATACAATTCTAGCCGATGTATTAAACTTTATAGGATAGGAGCTAGACAGATTTATCTGAAGTATGCCTAAAACCGGACCTCAATATCATTTACTGTTCTCTCTAAAACTGAAATGGCAGCAAGCACTTCTGAAACTTTTTTTGTGAAATTTCGAGTATGCTATGCCCGAAGTATTCTGATTAATAAAGGTAAAGCGCAAAAGTATTTTAGGTTGTGAGATTATTTAATTAATTAGTTATTAGTTCATAAACCTGATTTTTTTTTGACCTGAAGGCCAGATTTCAGCTTGATTCTTTGAAAATTTTGCAACGCATATTGTTTTATTGCTTAAAAATAAAATATTTTCATACTACAAAGAATTTTTATTGTTATATATTTTAAGTTTGCTATTTATAGGTGTCGCGATAAAATGGCGGATTTTTTCTAGTTCTAAAGAAGATTTCTTTCTTACTATTATGTTTTTTTTTATCATTTATTTAGTAAAAAGTCATTATTTTGAAATTTTGATTTGTTTTGTTTTTTATTATTATTATTTTTCTTTTTAATCAATAAATATACATTTATAACTTCGTTTCGAGATTAGAAAAAAATATTTGCTAATATAAATTTAATATAAAATTTATTTGTTAATATAAATAGTAAGATAATCTTGGATAAAAAATTGGTTAATAGGACGGAGTTGAACAAAGAGGAAATATTGATTTTGAAAACATAATGCAACAAACTTTGATTAAAAGATTATTAAGTACAAACAACTTTAAAAACTATTCTTTTGTATTGGGTTCGGTTTAAAAATTCAAAAAATCAAAAATTGATTCATATTGATGAAAATTGCCATATTTCATAGAGAATAATCTATAGATTTTCATCAGACATTTGTTTCATTCAGCAGTACACTGAAATTTTATTGAATTTTTACATTATTTTACTGTTTTAAATGATGGTAGAGCTAACTTTCTGTTATTACCTGTACAGAGACTCCTAGAAAAGTAACTAGATATTGATACCAGAACATTATTTTTAAAAGAATCATATGCTAACATAAGGTTGGAAAATTCGTGAACAAAATTCAAACTACGAAAATAAAGGCAGAAAAATTGTTTTTTTCTAATATTGCACAATAGTATTTTAGGTCATGTGAATTAGTATGTTAATTAGTTATTAGTAATTATTAGTAATTTGAATTTTTTGATATGAGATCAGAGAGTAATCTATGCTGAAAAAACGTGCCAGCTTTCAACCTGATATTGCGAATATGAAGCTCCCTATTATGATTTTAGAGAGCTTGGTCAAAAACACTTATTTTGTGCCTGGTATATCAGAGTTATAACTGAAGGGGTTATAACTCATTTCAAGCATAAAATGGAAATTACTTTACGATTCCAAATTTTGTTATTTTTCAAAATACCATTACTATGATTGAAAATAATGGGTCCGTTAAATTTCCAAAAGTGTCAGACTAAACATCACCAATAATAAAAACAACAAAAAATTTTTGAAAATTGAAAAATTTTTTTTCACTTTATTTTGTCTGTTTAGTTGATCACAACAAAATTTTCAAAAAAGCTGACCTGACTAAATGATTAAAAAAATATATTAGAAGTACCACAGAAAATTAAAGAATAATAGAAAATTAGCAAATTAAATATTAACACTATGACGTTGTTTTTTTCCAAATTCCAATCATTTAAGGGTGTAGTACCCTAGAACGACAATCTTTGGCAGGAACTTTGGGTGAAACTACAGTCTTTTCTTTTAACAAAAAAAAAAAAAAATTTATCAAAGAGGATTTGAGAAAATTAAAAAGTCGGTTTTTAGGTCAAAAATTCTATTAATCAGGCTCAGTATGGAAAAGAAGAGAATTTTCTTCAAAAACCTAAAAAACATAATTTTTCCACCATAATTTATTATGTTCCAGCAATCTAGCAAAAAATTTCACACAACTCTAATAAGCTGTTTCAAAAAAAAAAAAAAAACATTACTAACAGATTAAGATATGAATGAATGTCCACAGGTGAATAGAATAATATTCTTTAAACTCAAAAAACTGAATAACCACTAGAAACATTTAATTCTGAAAATTACCTTGTTCAATAAATCTTCTGATTTGGCATCAATTTGAGACAACTCACGAAAACCTTCGTCTCCAACAAAACATATTTCATGGCCATCCTATAAAATATATTAATTGAAATCTGTAATAATTTTAAATCTACAAGTAATACAAGTAAGGTAAGAAAGATCGTCAATGACGTTCTTAGTTGAAAGTTCTTAGTGATCAAAGGGCCTTTCCAGAGTTTCGTATTCTAGATTGTGCCGTTCTTAAATTTTTTTCTGGTTTTCTTTTTAAATTTGGTGGAATATCTGCAAATCTTGAGAGTAGTTGACGGTTGAACCGACAATATTTTGAGGGATTGATTTATTAACAGATTTTCTGTAAATTAATCTTTGTTAAGACTATGTAGAATTCTAAGGAAATTTAAACCCAAAAAATTTTCTGCTATTTCTATATCTTTAAAAAAAAAGAAAAAATTTTGATTTCTTGAAAAAATTAAATGGTCACATGACATGTTTGTAATTTGCAAAGTGATGTGAGGCTTTTGTTAACACATACTTGGGAAACAAATTTAAACTGTGTTTCCAAAAAATTTCAATTTGTTTAGAAAAACTCCCCTGATTGATATATTGGATAGACCCGAGGTATCAATGTTACCATATAGAACTAAAAACCTCTAAAATAGTTTGAGCAAAGAAAAAGAAACATGGAAATCATAAATTACTCAACATAGTCCAGGTCTTTACAAGGAAAACTTTATGGGGCTAACAAGTTAAATTTTTTAAATTTCCTTGATTGTTCGTAAGGCTTATGTCACTATAAATATATCAGAAAATTCAAAAAATGTACAAAGTAATTTTTATAATGCTTCTGGCTTTTTGTGACCTTAATAAGTCAATATAAAAAGGTTTATGAAAGCATGGCAAGCTTGTTGGCAAACCAAAGTTAAGAATGGTATATGGTAATTGATGATAAAAGAAAACTGCAACAAGATACAACAAAAAAAATTTTTTTTTCTTATGCTACCAGTGATTAATATACAATAAAGATGTAGCTAAACAGAAATAAATTCTTTGTAGACAACACTGAAATTAGTTTTTATTTGGTTTTGATCTATTGAACGAATAGGTTACACAGAAAAAAACGATTTTTTTTTATGGTATAAGGTATACGTATACTGTAAACATATGGTGAAATAAAAATTATTGTTTTTACTTAAATACGCCTTTGACATGAAATTAAATAATAAAACAATAGATGTTTACATTAGAATGGAATTTTTATGATTCTTTCGTTTAACATTTAAATAAAATTCCCAGTGGAAAGTATTAAAATTAATTTTGAATTGGTTTTGAAAAATACACCATATATACTGTTTCAATTGAATTATTCTCTACTGCTCAAATATTAATAAAGAAACTAGGAAGGCGAGACAAATCGGCACAAATTTAGGCATGAATTTCCCCTCAAATTTTGCATCAAAAATCAGCCTAAATTTTCTACTACAGAGAATTGTTTACATTACTGCCAACTGAGCTCCAGTTGCAAAGCTCTAGCTGCAAAAATTTAGCTACATCAAAAGATAGATAATAATTATATAGAAAAATAAGTTTATACTTCTACTTACAGGGTCGGCTACAATTACGACTTGTACAGTGGCTTTTCCTGGTGTATCAAGAGATATATAAGGAGTGAGAATAGTAAAAGAAGCATCTTTAATCTTTTGCTCAATTCCACGTAATTGAGCACTTGGACATGAGAAAGCTAGACGTCCAAATGCCTCAGCATGGTCAATTTTTTCTTGTGATTGCAACAACTCCAATGAGCACTAAAATAGGTAGAAAAATTAAGTCTGGTTAATCTAAATGCAATTATAACAACACAATTCTATAATTAAATTGATAAGTCTACTTGTAGAAACTATAGCAAAACCTACCAACAACATACAACCAAAATTCTGTAAAATTATTTAAAATCAATGAGTAGGCTTGCAGCTTAAAAAAGGAACATAAAAACTCACTTGTTAAAATCGATTTAAACCAAAAAGCATGAAAAACACTGTTCACAAAACCATGTTTCTAATTACTTTATTTAATTTTTAATTCAGGTTGTAAACCATATCGGACCAAATAGTGCTATTGAATGTTTTTCAACTTTTTAAAGAGAAATTTTATTTTCAACAACATTGCAGCAAAATGAAAAATTTTGTAAATTCATTTCAACCATTTCAAGCTTTATTTATTTATTCTCCAAAAATTTAATTAACGCAAAATAAATTTATAAAATAAAAATTATCAAGATGAGCCGTCAACAGTAATCACGTCTAGTGTATTTTGCTTATGTTTAATTTAAAATAGGATTTAGGACTTAACTCTTGCATTTCTAGCTTAAAAAATAACATTTTGTCAGGTAAAAATAAAGAAGTTATATTATCATCAAGTTACCAAGAACACAAAATTAGAAGAAACAAACTTTCGTAAAATAAAACCACATAGAGCAGCAATTTAAACCAATTATGACTAGTAGAAATAAATTCTTTGAACTCCCCTGACAGTTGTAAGAAACATCAAAATAAAATAAAAAACTTCATTAGATCTAAAAATATTAAAACATTAAAGTTTCTAACTCAGCAAAGCGACAATGTATACATCTAATAAAATTAATCATAACCTGTTTTTTAGAGTAAGACAATTTTGCATTACATTCAGATTTCTCATATAATTCCATTCCAAGAATGCCATTCCAGAAAGCTACAAATATAGGATTGTTAACAGATTATTATTGGTAATGTAAATGAATTAAGCGATTTTTAAAGAAAGCCAGATTTTAAAAGAAAAGTCTGTTCTGCTGCTATTTGGCATTTCCCTAAAAATATCAGTTAAAGTTTAAACTCTTGGCAATGAATGTAAATTTATTGCTTCATATTGGTATGTTAGTACTGAATAACTTATATATCTTAATGAATACTGCAAAAGTTTAAAAATCAAAACAATTTTAAAATCACAAGTGAAAACCAATTATTTTATAACTTTGATGTTTACACTGTTCAAGTTTTATGCCAAGCAAGAAGCATGCTATTTAGAAACAAGCATAGTTTAACTTGCTCTCCTAGATATAAGCCTGGTTTTATAACTTGTTCCGTTTAGAGCAGAGCAAGCAAAGCAATACAATCCATATAAAAAAAAAAAAAAAAAGTCTTAAAAACTAATTTTTGTGAGGCGAAGAAGTGTTCAGCACTACAAAAAACAATCAAAAACTTGAATAAAATGTTTTAATACCATAGATTCTTTTTCTACTTTTTATTATTCTACATCATGGTTTTCTTCAAACAATCTATTTGTTCAACAAATGTTCCAATAATAACCATCTTATCAACAATAATATATTATATAATAATAATAATAATAATAATAATATTAATTATACCTATTGATGATTGCAAGTCGCTGACCGCTAATGTTACACATTTCACGGGGTCTAAAATCAAAGATGTAAATAACTTAAATAAATTATGCCTAATAATGAGCCGATCTTCAGTATATGCATGTTTGGTATTAAGGTATTAAATATAACATGAGATTGGCTGAAAGTAAAAATTTTAATTTTGTTAATTAATATATTTTTACTTCTCCCAAAATTAATAGTATTTTCAAGGTATGATTAAAGGATTGTGAAAATGTACTAATCAAAATAATATTTATTAGTTTATAACCAGTGTGACTGATAGAAATATATATGTATTAATACTAAAAAATCTATAAAAAGATGGTTTTTAATGAAAAAGATAGACACATACACAGGTCTGGAAAGTAATCATTTGACTGGGGTATGGTCTTCTTCATACCATAAATGTATGCATGGCTTTTAAGCGTCTTATGATTGCCAGACGCCAAATAAGCCAAATAAATAAATTAATTAATTATAAAAAAATATCTTACATTTTTTTCGCTGTTTTTCAAGAAGTGTGGCTGGAAATTAATTTTCGTAATGAACAATAAATAATCCATGTTTTTATAATTCTCTTTTTATAAAAGTATTTTGTGAAAAGTGTGCAAAAATCACCAAGTCAGGCTACTAAGGGAAGAAGTGTCTTCCGCTACATGGGAATATTCTCTAATTCACTGGGTTAATTCTCAACCCTCCATGTGAGGGAAATGTTTTTGTCTGTGTAAATATTAGTTTTGAATTTTTCTAAAGATTATGAAGTTTGTGATAAGGCACAAACCTCCCTCCATAAATAAATAAGAAGCCACATCCCTGTAATATGTACTTTGAAATTCTCAAATATTGAATTTTGATATTGGTTATACTAAAATATCGATGTTTGATGTATCTTATGCGAAATAAAGTATTCATAGAAGTGTAATATTAATTCTAGATATCAAATTTTAAAAAGTCGTATAGTATATACTTACAAGAATTACTCATGTATCAATTCTTTATACAAAGCTTATTGACCATTTTTATATTTTGAAATGAGTTTTTTTTATTTGAATAAAGAGTATTTTCGAAATTTCGATTTTATAATTATCGAACCATAAAACTATTATGCAACTCTTCCAAAAACACAAAGTGACTGACAAATATACTCCATTGAAATGATTTTTGAAGTGTGAAGACATCTACTCATTGGTTAATATGATTGACGAAGCAAATGCTAGAACAAAGATTTTAGACATGCGATTAATTGAAAACATATGCAGTGCGGTCCACGGCATGCCTAAACCTTCAGTAGGCATGTGTGGGCAAGTACACGTACAATCGCACACTATTCTTTCCCAGGCCTTCATACACCAGTGAAAGTATATACACCATAAAGGTATGGGCGCAAAAATTCTTATATCCAAACACCTCCTCTCCTCTTTGCCCACATCCCACCTCTTTAAGAAGTATTATGATACCTAACAACATTTAGCATAATTTCTCTTGGACTATTAAGAGTAAAAGTCATGTTAAAAGTATTTGCTCAATGCAAGCAGCAGCATGCAGTCCTTCAAAAGATAATCTTCAAAAAAACATCTTTGGAAAAAAAAATTGTTTACCTTCAAAACTCTCAACCTTATTGATAATAAGTTGGTGTCCCTCAGGGTCAGATACTTTCAAGCTACTACCATCATCTGATACTTCTGACCTGGTATTAATTCGAAGAATGTGTTTAAATGCTTGTGACGAATCAATAGTTAGTCTCTGAAAAAAATACAAAGGAATATTTAACTTATAAGAGGAAAAATTAAGGTAAAAAGAGACTTAGAGTCTGGCTGAACTTACATGTGCAGAAATACATTTTTTTCATATACCGTATATACAAAGTAAAGAAAAAAATAATACAAAGATTCTAGTCTCCTTTAATAAAATAATAACTCACTGGCAGCAGCTTGTATAAATTAAAAATAATATATAAACTAATGAAGTACACTCGAAAGCAATAAAATATAAATGGAAACTTTGCAATAGGGGCATACAAAATTATTTGTCATTATGAGAGGATTTTTGTTGTTCTAGTCCCTTGTTCTAGTGATAAGTTATTTTAAATCAATTGCTTTACGATTGTGTCTGATTATCAACTCTTTAAACACATTAAAGGTAATTTAATGCAGTCATTTAAATAGGCTTTAAAGACCTATTAATTTTTATTCATTTATTTATTTTTATTTATTAATTTTAATTATTAATTTTGTAAATTGTATTTTTAAGCCTTTTCAAGTTTTGAAATTTAAAATATCTTAAATGCACAGATAAGCACGTATTTGTAACTTAACAAAAACTTTGCAAGAAATTATTGCTTATATAATTACAAATCTAGGTGAAATATTAGCACTGATTAAATTTCTCACCCAAAGTAATTGAGATGGTAGCTGGTATTTGATGAAATCTGGAAAAACTGATGTTGTTTGGTTTTCCATTCGACTTTTGGGAGGAGAGAGCATGGATAATCATCTACCAGAAATTGATACCCTAATCTAAAGGCTCCTTAAAGCAACATGGCACAAAGTTTAAAAATTGCAGTTTCAACTGCCACAGCCATACTCAAAAAGCATTCTTTGCTTGAAAAGGATCACATCATTCTTGAGAAACCACTCTCAAAACTTGTTTTGGGTTTTTTACAATTAAAAGCAACCACTGGTAAAGTTACAAATTAAATAGAAATAAATTGAGTTAAAATCTTTACATAAAAGCACTATTTTGGGCCTGGTGTTTTGATTTTTGGTGTTTTCGCACAGAGGAAAAAAAATTACCTTGGAAAAGTCATTCTGAGAAATTATTTAACACTGAGTTTGTATGGGTTGAGGATAGTTTGTCAGAGGTTTCTGCAACAGAAGGGTCAGCTATGCAGGTAAAGGAATCTATTAGGAAGATGAAAATTGGTAAGGCTACAAGAGTATCATCAGGTGTTGTTGAGGAATGAATGTCGGAGTTACAAGAGTTAAGCTTATTAGATTTCTAGCCAATCAGATTTTGAAGAATGGTATTATCCCAAAATACTGGCAGTCAAGCGTTATAGTTAATAGGTTATATTGGTTGTGCCACTTGGAGAAAATGACAGAGAATAACTGGGTAAGATAGTTTATTGACATGATAATTCCAGGAGCAAAGTCCAGAGGTAGACTAAGAAAGACAGATTTACACCGGTTGAATTTGAGTCTAGACCTTCCTCAGTCTAGATCAGGTTGGAAGCCATTAATATACCTGGCCCAGCGCATGCTAGCATGAAAAACAGACGTCAAACCGAAAACCAAGATGGATATGATGGTGAAAAACCTAAAATCTAATATGGAAATAAGATTCATAATGTTTAGGTTTACTTTGATCTCATTGACATAATGCAAAATTTTTGACCCAGATTTTTTAGATATGCCAACATTGTCACACAAACATTTGAATTGATTTTGAAGATACATATGGTGCTCTACTATACAAATCAACCATATTTTTGTGATATTATTGGCTGGCATACACAGAAGTTAAACCGAAAACAATATCAAACCGATTTTTGACCAGGCAAAAAAGCTACACCAATAAAAATAAGTGACACCATAACTGACTACTTTATTAGAAAATACCAATACATTGGTGATGTAATGTTGACTTGGGAAGTGAATTCAAAATCACGGTTTTGAAAATTCAGCAAAAATTAAATGAATTCATGGGTTGTATTCTGATACCTGAACTTTTTTTTGTAAAATTCTGCAGATAAAGTTGGTTATATATTCATACTAATAAATAAATCATTCTTGACTAAACATTAAATTTACCTTGAAGTCATTCCCATGTCTGTAACTTTTGACTCCGTAATTATAAGTCAGTTCTAGAACAAAGTGGTTGTTTTCTTCACCATAGCCTATCATGGTTTTACTCCAACGGCCATCATATGGGCTAAATAGAACAGATTGATATTTAAATCTTTGGCTCAGCTGTATGATAAACATATTACCAAAAAATTTATTCAAACTGATTGGAGCAAAGTTTTTTTTAGACCATATCTGAAATTTTTCAATTTTAGCAACAGATATGAAACCTTTTTTTTTTCAACCTTCTTCTTTAAGTTACTTAGTTAACAGCAATAGTTCTTTAATATACTATTTGGTCACTGCTCTCCTCTAGTGTTAATTTTTTGTAAATTCTTTTATTTGCTATCAACAGCATGAAATAAGGCTTTTTAAATTCAAAAGCCCTAGAAATATTATTGTGAAAATTCTATTTATACTAAAAAATTATCAGAAATTATATTTTCTAATTATGGGATTAATTAGCTTTTTAAAAAGATCAAAAAATACCAATTTTTTTTTCAAAATCAAATATTTAGAAAAAAATTAAAGCATAATCTCTCGAGGAATCTTGACCCCAATAAAATTTTTAAATGGCAGAAATGAAGAATTATTGTATGCTGCAAGAAATCCTGCTGTTGAGGTGTAAAGAGATCATCTGGTGGTGGTGCATGTGTTTAAGCTGAGATATTGTGCTCCTGTCAATACGATTCCTGTTTCCTTGCTATGGCTTCAAACGCATTGAAGTAGAGAAGCTAAAAAAACGTCTTACTTCTACTTTACCCAATTGCAGAACTTAAATAAAACTTTACCCAATCTTTCGAATAATTTTTAAGTAATTCTTAAGCCATAAACATACAGACAGCTACTTGAAATGTGACTAATGGCTTTTGATTAAGACTTGAGAAAAGTGAAGAAAAATTACTAAATCAATAAATAGTAAATTTCTTTTCAAAATTAATAATTCATTAATTCTTCATAAAGGTGCAAAACCATTATAAAATAAAGATTATACAACAAATAAAATGTTGATACTGGTTTGTCATTGAGAACGAAAGTCACCCACAATTTATCTAGAATATATATATATATATATATAAATTTCAAAATGTTTTACGCTTAGCAAAGTGCTCAATGGGTAGAGCTATTACAGTAACTCAATATGCAACCAAAGGTTTCATGCTTATTGCAATCATCAAGCAATTACATTTTATCTAAAGATAAAATAAAATAAAATATATATTTATAACATCCATGCGTTTATCATTTTATTAGTATTATTGGAAACTTCTGCTTGGTAAATTATTTTTTCTGTAAGGCATTGATTATTTAGTGGGCAAGTTGTTTTATTTCTACAATTGCATCCAAATGTTTCCAGAAATATTTGGATCCAGAAAAATTAAAGGTTTTACCCCGGAAATAATTCCGCGGTGAACAAAATATTATTTTTGTTGAAACGGCATTTCTTGTTTACATAGAGTGCACTCATGAAATATAGGATATATTAGCGTATATAAATCGCGTTTTCTCTTATAATAACACGAGAAAAAATAGCAAAGGTTAATGAACTTGAGGTAATAAATAATTTTTGACAGAATGAATGACGAACAGCGTTTATTGGAAAATTTAGATGAGGTTTATGATGTGTCGAAATGGCGTTGGCAAAAAGTTTACCGAAGCAGTTTTAATTAATTTTCATTTGCCATTTTGAGATGTTAAATAAACAAATGTCTCGTCTAAAGCAAAAAGCTAAACCGAGAGCCATGCAACCACTGTGCTTATATTTTATTCGAATCAAATCGCATTCCAAATTTTACCCAATTTTAAATTTGCTCAAATATTAGCTCCACCAATGTAGATCTATATTTTACCCAAAAATATAAGGGTAATAACGGAGCTTAATATCTAATAATTATTATACCGGGAGAAAGAGAGAGAAAAAATTTTTAAAAATATGCTTATCTATTAATTTCTGTCGACAAATTACCCGTTAAATTACAGCCACCATACAAATTTTCAAGAGCCAGAGGAGGGAATATGAGTATGGTTTACATATTTCGGGAGGTATCGTACCTCATTCCTGTTATTATTAACACTGGAAAGAGCAAAAATGATGGTAATACAACTATCAAACCGTCTGTGGTCAGCTGCTACAATGAACAAACACATGGGTGATGTTGACCTAGTTGATCAACAACTATGGAACCCAGTCGCTTCGTAAAGCATATAAATGGTACAAATAGCTTGCTATTTGTCCAATACTTCAATGCAACTTAATTTTACACAAAATTTATGTACATCATAATAACATCAAGCTAACTTTTGCGCTAACCCCAAAAATCCCAAGCAACCTTTTTGTTCTCATTGGAGAACACAAATATATA
>JAUZNK010006990.1:0-25325 GCA_035046665.1 Euphysa ruthae
ATATATACTATTATTTTTTAACAAATAAATGTTTTTTGGTAACAAGATCATTGTTGAAAGTTCGTAATAAAGCGCGTTTTTTTTTTTTTTAATTAAAAATTTTAAAAGAATCTTACAATAAACTTGTATTCTTTAATAAAAACAAGCACGATGTAAATATTATCTTACTTGGACAGTTGGTTTTATAAGGAGCTGCTGCAGTGAAGTTATCCCAACAACAACCGAATTCGGTTTTCGCACAATCTGGAACGTCATGTAGTGGTGGGGATGGCGGTACTAAAAAATCATTGTTAAGTTACTTTGAGAATGCGTCTTTTTTACCTAAGTCCATATTTCGTTTAAACTAATGACTGCACTTTATCTATACATTTCGTACAATACGCTCGTCGGCAACAAATATGTTCACCTAATGTAGTTTCACGAATTTGATTCGAAAACTTTTCAAAATATTTATCAAAAATAATTTATTTATTGCTCTTTCAAACCTAAACATACAAGGCAAAAAAGTCATAATTCTTTTATGGAAATTTTATATAGATAGTCAAGATTAAAACTGGTAAGATATTTTCGCTATTAGATTAAAGATTTTTAAATAGTTTGATACTGGTGCTGTCATGGAATAAAAAAAGGGTCACACGGACAATCGATAATTATCGATAATCGTTAATTACGGTACAACAACTTAATGCATATTTCATTCTCGCAACTTATCAAACTTCACCGTAATCAAAACACGACAATCAGGATTGCCTTTAAATTAACTGGTAATTTATTAGATTTAAATTAATTTCAAACTTACTACACAAGTTGCATATAATTGGGCAGTAAGTTTTCATTGCCTCTTCATGTGCGGTGCATGCCCCCGCTTCCTTCCAACGGCCACAATATTCCTTTACTGATTCATCGTCCTCACATGTGTATCCTAAAGATGCAATACAGTCAAATTACAGATAAGTAATTAATTGATATTGGTAATGTTTGAATATCAACTCAGCATCTATCCAGAATTTGAAAAGTTTAATACAAGAATATTATGCAACGTTTTCGCGGTTGTTAATTGGCCTAAAAACTATTTGTTTCACATTCTTTGAATGAAAGCTTTCAGTGCTCTGTGCTGTAATATTTACAATTGAAACTTGAGGGTTAACATATAAAGGGTAAATTAAAACATCACTTTCTTTTTAAGCGACTCTTCTTTATTTTCTCATTATCTTTTCCCTTTAAATGTATCGACAATATCAACAGAATGCTTCTCATTTTTAGCCATTTATTTTTCTTTAAACCTTCAAAACTTGCAAAATATTTTCCAAAGAAACCGTTTTACAAAAAAACCCATTTATTGAGAGTCTCACTTGCCCAGGTTTTGGTATATAGAGGTTATATCTTATTTCGCATTTGAAACTAAGAGTTTTTAGCATAAGGAAATCTTCTCCTTCTTTAATAGTACGAAGCTATGTGTCTGGTTGAGAAGAAGACACTAGTAAAACTAATCCAAAACATGGTGAAAATTTATCGCTTATCGTTAAAACTGAACATGTATTTATCAGCATTGTCATAGTACAACGGATTTTTGGTCAATGTTTACGATCAAAGACTAAGCATCTAATGCACTGATACTTTAAGAAATATTCTCGCTGAAAATTGTATTCTTTTACAGTTAGAAATTTAAGCCATAGTTGAGTCCTACCAAAGTTTCTCCATGGACCTGGGTAGTTTGCTCTGAAAACGGTTGTTGAAAAACGTATATGCTTTTACGATAGTTATTTCTGCATCCGTTGTATTTCAATCGCTGACTAACTTGATTGAAATGACAATTTCATAATCTTCATTTTTTTTCCACTTTTAGCGCATCTTCGTTTAGATATGTTTGCAGGAAAAATTTTTGAGAACGAGTGATTCCGCAAAAAGAATATTTTATGATTTGGTTGTGAAAATAACTTTACAGCGAAAAAATAACTACTACGCGCATATGTATTTCGAAAATAAATCCCGCAAAAGCTCATGAAAAGAATGTTGATTGCAAAAGGACAAGAAGCATTAGAATAAATCCGTTAATTTCACTTCATTTCGAGTCTTCAGTCGTGAAAACTATTTACACGAAATAAATTTTGAATTTGAGACCCAAACGACGCTTTAGCGAAATAACTCTTATGGTTGTGAGATCTAAACGATAAACGGACCGCCACTGAAACTTGTCCATACATTGAACATACATTACGATCAATTTCAAAATAGGTTTACTTTTTCATCAAAAAATTGGCGGAATTTTTATCAGTTTCATTGCCAAATCTTTTTCCCACAAAAAAACAAGGTTTTCGCGATTCTTCATAATTACTATTTCAAAAAAATACCCACGAAGATAATGGAATTACCAACAAAACTGTATTGCTATCTTTCAGAAGAATATGTAAATCTTGAATGATAAAAATAACGAAAACAGTCAGCGTGGTTGCTGTCATCTTAATTTTTAACAAATTAAAAAACTTGAACCTCTTATTTCTAATACTGAGCTGAAAGTAAATACAAAATAACATGCACGAAAATGAGGTATAATTTTCACTTATGGGCTTACACATACCCAAGTATGAGTACTAAATATGTGTCTGCACAAAACTAACTAGATTAGTGTTAATTCCCAATATATGATGGCACATTCCCTGTTACTAATACGCCTTTTTCATATTCTGTGGCGTTTAATCTGAAGTCGAGGCTGAGTTTTTGAAAGCAAGGCTATTTTTAAGTCAAAAAATTTTGTTTGTCTTTGTTACTCACAGTTTATACAAGAATGAACTGCAAAAAAATGATTCTTCGTGTTCCACTGATGCTTTTACTTCTATCAAAGAAGCTTGAAGTTTAGTTTAACAATAGCCTCTCTTTCATGTTAGCCAACAATACTGGCAGGTGATTTTACTGTAATGAATGAATAGCTTTTCATCTACCAATCATCAAAAAAAATAATTACGAAAAGATTCATACATTTTGTGTTTAACTTTAGGAACAAGTAGCTGAAAATGAATTTCGTGTTATCTGTACGGGATTGACAACAAAATGAAAAATACTGCAATTCAACTCGGTGTTTAAATACACCTCCCTGTTCGGATCAAAGCACGAAAACCTTGTATTATAAATTTATATATTGAATTAGATTTAACTTTCCTTGTTTAAGATTTAGAAAATTAAGGGGTCGTTTATTTTGAATAACAGAAAATAAGTTACGTCAATTTCGATTCTTTATCTTAGTTTATTTTTCGAAGCTCACTACAGCAATGATGAAGATACTGATTCATATATTTTTGATAGCGGTTACACTAACGTCATTTGGATGCAAGGATTGTGATTCTGGGATTAAAAAACAGAGACTTAGTTCAAAGAAGATATAGTTAACGATTAGTCATTAAGTATAACACTGACAGCAATTACTAAATTAAGCATCGTTAATCAAAATATTTTTAGATTGGATAAAAAGATATTTGCTTTTATAACCTAATTTTATTAAAAAAAAAACCCCTACTCTGGTTTTTTTTTTTTTTTTTTTTTTTTTGACTTAATATTTTTTTAAATATTTTTACCGTAATTGAGAAAAATAATATAATAAAAAAGAATAGGTAAAAAAAACTATTAAAACAACTATCAATTTTGTAGGAAACACATATAAAAAAACCTATCGTTGATTGCTTTTTGCCAATTACAGAAAATTTAAAAAATATCTGACATAACGTAATAAGGAGTGTATACAGTGGACGAAGAGAAAGATCTCATAGTAATGAAAATACATATGAAATAATATTTCTTCACAAAATATACACAATGTAAGGTAGTTAATCAGAAGTTAAGATTTCAAAAACAACACCTAAAATTTAAAGCAAAGTTTAAAAATACAATATCAAGTAAATCAATAAAATAAAAAGATATATGTTAAATTTTTAATGCCTGATATTGCGTGCTATCACTCCGAGATATTGATATCTTTCTCGATTAGCATAGTCGTCAACGAGATTAGTCACTCTTCTATTATTATCTAAATACCAGCGCTTTTCAGCGGGTGGTGGATGGCCTGCTTCTTTCTGAAAGATTTCGGCTCTCTTTAAGGACTTTTCTTTTCTGAGAACATCAACAAATTTCCAAAAAGTTTAATAATGGCCCATGCTTTTGAATCTATGGCGCCATCTTGCGATGTTATTACTTGTGCATGGTATTTCCTGGTGCGTCCGATGAAAAGTGTTCCGTAACATAAGGTTGGTGTTGCACGTGCAGCTGTTTAATCAGCCACACCATCCATGTCAGCAACATACTCTTGACGAATTCTGTCTGAAAACATCTCAAACAACTCCACAACTGGTGAAACTCTCAATCATTCGTATAAAGAAACTTTCAATCATTAGTATATATAAAGAAAACTCTGGAACGTTTTTATATCTCATATGTAGGTCAACATCTTGTAATCTTTTGGGAATGTTTGAGCATAAATGAAAAAAAACTACCACTAACAGCTACCTCGGGGAAGGTTGCTATCGCTGCATTAATGGCTACAAGTTTAAAATCAAACATAATGGTCGACAGAGCTCTGTTTTGATTTAATTTGTTGGATAACTGTAAAAAAGAGAATGTGTCTATATCTTAGTTCTTGCTCTGGTTTTATTTGGAAGCAAAGCAAGAACACAAGGACTTACTGGAGCGTCAATACTATAAAACTGGTAAAATATCTTAGGACAGATTTTGAAAGTTCGATAGCAAATCCAGTCGTCAGCTTGTGTAAACATTTCTATGGCATCGTCATTATCAAAGATCAAAATCCTTTTCAAATCTTCAGCTCTGGAATTTTTGCTCTATCTTCTATTTTGTTGTTGTTTATCCGTTCTCTAATGTCTAACTGTTATTTTTAAATTTATAACGTGCTAGTTTTGATGTTGCGTCACGACTAAGTTCATCTACTTATATGATTTGCGATGGTAATGTGGTGTTTTCTGTGCTTTCCTTTATGTTAAATTTAAACTTCGTAACTTCAACTTTTGTAGAAGATGCGGGATGAATATGCTCGTTAACTTCCCTAACAACTTGATAGTCAATGTAAACTTTGATTTTAGCTTTGCAATGACCTTTTTTTCGCAACTCACAATCAAATGATAAAATATTATTTTTGCTATGTCTTTTTGAAGAATATAGATAATAGAAAAATAAAAATCCGTTACGGATGATTTTTCGGATTTTTTTCCGCGAATTTATGAACTCCATTTTTCAAGTGTTACTGCTGCGACTAACAGCTTAGCTTTTTCCTCAATTGTTTTTGATCAAAAAAATATATATATATAATAAACTTGGGCGCCAGCAGCTGGTAGTTTGAAACTTTAAGACAACTTTACCAAAAAATTTTTAAACACATTTTTTATAGTTTCCCGCACAGTTGGTAAAAAATAACATTTGGGTGGTTTTTTTTTCTACGGTGACATATTTCCCCAAGGGGACTTTTTTTCTAATAAAATAAAAAACTCTGAAAATTTTAATTTTATAAATATTTATAAGTAATTATCTCATGCTTCAGATGTTCACTTGATGAAATTTAAACAATATGAGAAATATAAGAAAACACACGGTATAAGTTTTATGAATAAGCCCATCCTGTGAGCTTGTATATTTAACGTGGAGAACCAAAAAATTTCTGAGGCAATATTTCCAAAAGGACCTACGCGGCGGGTTTTGGAGCACTTAGAACGCCTATTTGTGCCAGAGGTGGGAGTCGAACTCGTAACTTACGTTTCGTAATTAAACGTCTTACCACAGCGCCAACTCTGCGAAATCCTTAGAAGAAAAAAAATGTAAAATTTTTGAATTATATCAAAATTATTAATTTGAACACTTACTATGACATGGTGATACCACCAACTGATAATATCTTAATTTCAGTCCCATTTTTACCAAAACTTAAAACTTTAATATCTGGAAATAAAATTGTCCAATTAAATAAACCGTCAATTTTAATTTCTTATTTATAAACTTTCTTATTTTATTACGAAAGCAAAAAAGTGAGTGTAGTGAGCTTTGCAGCTGGAGCTTATTTGGCATTAACGCGAAAGATTCTCTGTATTAAAGAAGTTTTTTTTACTGACTGCGCAGAAAATTTATGACTAATTTCGTGCTGACTATGCACTAAATTCGTGCTAATTTTTGTGCTATTTTGTCTGGCCTTCCCATTTCTTTATTAATAATATTTGAACAGTAGAGAATAATTCAATCGAGACAATAGTTACCAAATCCAATCAAAACCAAATAAAAATTAATTTCAATAAACTGTTGATAGAGAATTTTATTTAAAAGTTACAAAAGAATCAAAGATTCCATTCGAATGCTTCCTACACTTCTAATGTTCTAATATTTAATTTCGTGTTTTTAAACATAACTCTTTTGTGAAAAAAATATGGTAAATTAAAACGTTGCATTATTTTAAGCTGGAATATATTTTTAATTAAAAACAATATTTTTTTATTTAACTTTTTTGTATATTAATCACTGGTAGCGTAAGAAAACATGTTGTTTGTTTAATTCTGTTGCAATTTTCTTCTATCGTCAAAACTATTTTTAACTTAGGTAGTTATTCAATCATTGCATTTCACATTCTAACAAAAATATCTATCATTCCATCTAAGTGTAAACCAGGTCAATAAATGCCTGAACTGAAGCTCACTGAGCTTTAGCAGATAAACCTATGCTGAACCAACCCGAAGAAAACTTAGCTACACGCTAGGCAGAAAAGTTGTTTTATTTCTATTGTATTCTATTATAAAGTAAGGTTAGCCGGGTTAAGAAAATTATTGCCTTTCCAATATATCCTTCCTTCTTTTGGGGAATTTTTATAACTACTAAAAACTAGCTCTCAAATAAGGCTTGCCTATGGAAGTTTGGTTTATTCATTCATTTCCTTGCCCCTGGTAAAAAATTTTGGAATATAAAATTTTCTTCAAATAAGGACCTTTGCATAATTTCCTTAATTGACTAAATTTTATAGTTTTTTAAAACTAAAACATAAATAAATAGCTACCCAATATTTTATTGTCTTGAAAGTCACTTTCAGCTTGGCGTGTTTCATCATCGTATAATATCTCTGCAAGCTCTCTCACTAATCAAACAGATAAGCGATGTTGGTAAATAAATGTTGAAATGGTATTTTGCTAAATCTTTCTAATTAGATATAATATATAATAAATATAATATATAATAAATATATTATGTGAAATAAAATTATAATTGCTTTATTTCATTAATATTTAAATCCTTTTAAAATTTTACCTAAATCAAGAACAATTACTTAACTGAAATAATATTCAAAAGTTTAAGCAAGTAAATCTTTGAAAGTAAGTCGAGCAAATCTTTGACTTTGCTTGTAAATACCTAACCCTGAAATGAAATGACTGTGAGTTTTTTTACCCCACTTGGTATGTACTTATTTATGTAAAGGCATATAGGGTGAAAACTGCAGCTAGGAAGGTTTCTATTCAGAAAGTTTTCTTTTGTTGAAGTCCAAATAAATATTAACACTTACTTAACAGCTCCGTTTCATGTGCAAATATGACGTGTAGAAACACCAGAGTTTCTAGTAGTATTTTTAAAATATTCATCGCTTTTGATTTTTTTGATTTTTTGATTAAACCTGAATTAAAACAAAATAAATGTTATAATTTAAATCAATGATTTACTGCTCCGCCATTTATTAAAAATGTTTTAAATGAATGAAAAGGTAGTTCTCGGATTACCGTACGTTTGAAGTTTAAAATAAACTTAATTTAGACAATCTTTAAACCTAATCTTATTTTTGTTCGCCATACCTATGTAAAGATGATAGTCATTTTACAAAGTTTTTTACATGTTTGATATAATCCTAGTGAATATACCGACAGGTTGAGAAATCGGCGTGTGTTAATTTGGAAGAAGCAAGAAGGGAATTTTTTTTAAATTTTTTTGTGGTGGGAGATAGATGAGGGTAGAGGAACAAAGAAGAAGTTAGAAAAATCCCCAAAAATTTCAAAATAGGCAAGATTAGAGTAAACGAGTCAAAAATATGTGTTTTAAACACTATCATTGATTGAATAGCGATTTTCAAACGAGATGATGAAAAACTCGCACTTTTAGGCGGTAAAAGGAAAAATTTATAAAAATCAACAAGAAAGTGGAGGAGAATATTTGACATGGGGGCAGAGCAAGGCAAATTATTGCTGATATATTTATTAGCTGTCTGACAAATTTTTGTTTGCAAAGGTTTTTTTTTACTTTCTAGTTGCTAACGTATGAGAAAGCAAGAAAATTTTTAGGAAATATAAAAACTTTAATTCATGCTTTTGCTTTAGAACGTGGTTATGGAATAAATCCAAAAAGTAGATAGTGTCTTTAATTGATTCCAACATGGCAAGTATTTATACAAAAGACTTTTTTTTTGCAGCACCCTAGTCAACATGTAGAAATGTCGAAAAAAATATTAACTTCATTGTTTAAGAGGTTTGTTTTCATAACGAAAATGACTGTGTCAAAAATCGAAGTGTCACGATTTTTCTTTTTCCAGCCACCTTGAGCACTGCACCAATCGTACATCGTTCGACACATTTCCATCTTTTTACTTGCCAGTAAAACTATATGACAGCGATACCACATAAAACCGAAATTTTCAAAAAGAAGGTTATTTTACCATTGCATTTTACTTTTTTATAAAATTTTTATAAATTTTATAACGCTAAACATCATACTAAAGCCAAGCTAATCAATTTTTCTGAATGATGCTTACCGATGCAGTATCAAAATCAAATGTAATAGAATTTATTACATAAAAGCAAATCTTCCTAATATTCAGGATTTGATATAATTTAATGTAACAAGAATGTTCATTTAATTAAAGTGTATTAAGAGGAGAGACAAAGTGTTTATTAGATTAGCTACGAAATAATAACGAAATTGCGTAAATCACGTTTGTTTATAGTGTAAACCTCGGTAACATGCTTCTTGCAAAGTACTGTTAAAGCCAAAGCTACAAAAAAGACACATTGATTAAAAAAGATAATAAACAAGCAATGAAAGGTTTTAAAGCAGCAAGCGTCATTCTTTTTTTTATGTTTTTGCATCTCAAAATTCCCCCTTTCTTTCATGGGATTTTAGTCATGCAAAGATTTAATATTGCTATAAACTAGATGCTAATAAATTATTTGTATAGTTCATTTACATTAAAAGTTCACGATTTAAAAAAAAAAAAACATGATGAAATTGGCACCAATGCATAAAATTGATGCCAAGTCTGTCTTGCTGCAAAAGGGTGCTGTGACAATATATTACAGAAATTATTTTTAATGTAAGTAAGTCGCAATATGATGCGCTACCGGTTCGAATGATAATTTCGTTATTCCAATAATTAAACTATCAAAGCTGACATTTAAAAAATTCGAAATTCCTTTTCAAATTTGAAATCCAAACCTTTTACATCAGATAGCGAATAAACAGACGAATGTTTAAGCATCGAGACAAATTTTGAAAGTTCAAGTTCTCGATTATTCAAACGTTCGCTTAATTCGAACAAGTTATTTTTTTTATAAGTAATCTTCTCCCATAGAAAATCCATCTGATAATCCCGATAATTCGAACGGATTTTGATAATTCAAACGGATTTTTGTTTTCTGAAGACATATTTTCGTGCATTAATTCGAACACAAGGGAAATATGAAAACAAACATATGAAATACCTTCACTTGTGATGTGAGATATTTATAATCTTGAAAATAGCTATGCTTTCGAGGAAAGTTTTTCCCTTAAAATTTAAGAAACAATAAACTTGCATCCCATCTCCATCACCTAGATTTATAATCGCCAAGGTTAAAGTAAATCAAAATTGCCAACAGTTTTTTTCACAAATTTTTCGCTGACTCTTTTTTACAACATGTCAACATCTCCCCTCTACTACCTGCTACTCCATATTTATTCAATGTATTAATTGGTTCCATTTCGGCTTGCTGAAGTTCTCTCTTTACTTGGACCAGATGATTTTGGATGATGATATCCTTTTATTTTTTTGTAGCCATCTTTTTTCACGGCTGAAAATGTAACAATCCAAGTGCAAGAAGTGTTTGTGCAGCAAAATCTGAATTTTATTTAAAATCAGGTTTCGTAACAAACAATATTCAAATGCTATGAAGATACTTCAAATTGTGTGGAAAAATTAAACTAAGCGTACTAGTAGCCATAGAATAATAAAAATATTACAATTGCTTGAAATAACAATGAAGCGGTAAAAAGTAAAAATGTACAAAAAAGTTTGTCGAGGAACATACTTAGGTGCTTCATGAATTGTTCTATAAACAAAGGAGTTTTCCAATGCGATACTACTGGATTTATTGCCAAAAAATTTAGGCTTTAGAATTTACAAAAAAGCTCCATATTACCACCTTCCAAGCATCAGTTGAATGACTTTGAAATTACTAGGAAGGCTAGGCTAATACTTTATCATGATCCGTCCCAAGAAAAAAGTCATATTGTATTGTATTTGTTGTAGAAACTATATATTGTGGTTCTCTTATATATATACTTTTGCTTTAGTAGCTATTCTTCTATATGAAATGATGCACGATTTTTTTTATAAGCATCACCTTTATAAGCACCACCTTTATAAGCATCACCTTTATAAGCATCACTTTTATAAGCATCATCTTTATAAACATCACCTTTATAAGCATAACCTTTGTAAGCATAACTTTTACAAGCATTCTCTTTATATGCATCACTTTTATAAGCATCACCTTTATAAGCAACACCTTTATAAGATAACCTTTATAAGCATCACCTTTATAAGCATCACCTTTATAAACATCACCTTTATAAACATCACCTTTATAAGCATAACCTTTATAAGCATAACCTTTCCAAGCATTACCTTTATATGCATCTCCTTTATAAGCATCACCTTTATAAGCATCACCTTTATAAGCATCAGCTTTATAAACGTCACCTTTATAAGCATCACTTTCATAAGCATAACCTTTATAAGCATTACCTTTATAAACATCATCAGGCTTAAATCTAACGTGAAAATTTCACAATAAATGTTGAATTTTATTTTGCCCATCTGCATTACGAAACATTCACTGAAGTCATATTTTTGAAAACAAACTTCTTCTTTATTTCTCTTTATCGCCAAAATTTGAAATTATAAAATAAGTCACACATTTTGTGATGAATTTGATTATTTTAGAGAAACCCATTGCATAATTCAAGTTGCAAAACCTTGCGTGATCAAAGTTACCTGACATTGAATAATCAAAGTTACCTGATATTGAATAATCAAAGTTACCTGACATTGAATAATCAAAGTTACCTGACATTGAATAATCAAAGTTTCATCACATTGCCAATTAACATAATGTTGATTCTTGATTTTAACATTTCGATTTCAAACATTTTGAGTTTTACTTTCTTCATCATTCAAAAAGTTTTTCTTCGGTAAAACCTGAAATTTACTCTGGTGAAAAATCATCATTGCTTTTTACATATACTGTTACTTTTTGTTACTCTATAAATAAAAAAATCTAAATGTGGTAATACGTTAAAGAGTGAATTTTCTGGAAAGCAGATGGATGAGCCTTTCTTACGAAAAGAAAAAAATACGGTATGAAATACGTTAGAAAAGGTTCAAAGCAGGAAGAAGAAGTTAAAGCTAGTGTTGTAAAGCATATATAATATGACAGTTGTAAAACTTTTTCAAAATAAACATGAAATGTGATGCAAATGCATAATGCGAATTATGTGATGATAAACTATATATTTTTGAAGATGGAATCATAACGTTAACTTATGGTTGTTACACGTTGTATGACTGTTTTGAAATATTAAAAATATCAAGTGAATTTTTGATATTTCTGTTGTCCTTGACTTTTGGAAAAACAATGTTTTTCGTCAAAAGATGTTAATGCTCGATTCAAAATGTTCAATCTGTTATACCACATGACACTTATATGTTAGGCATTTAAAACTTCATTGCAAAAATTATGGTTCTAACCCATTTCAAATAAAAAGCTGTTCAAATTGGAATGTTCTCTCCAAATAACTGAATCCTCTAAACGCACCAGAACTAACCTTAATAAATGTTCTTTTAAAAAATCGCTAACAGACTACATATTTAATTCATATTAATAAAGACAAAAATATTGGCGAGACTTATAACTATATTTTGGCTTTGTCACTTCGTCCTGAATTTCTCCTCACCCTTTTTATTTTGCGGCTAAACAGACATTATGTCATTTTATCTAAAAATTGTCTAGAGAAGCATGATTTTTATATAGTTTATATTTTTTGTTTAAAAATACAAAACTATTTCAAGCTGAATACAATGGTGAGCCTCTGGATCAAAATCCACTTCTGTGTAGCTATTTTCCACTAATTGATAATATATTATAATATAACAAACTTTTGTTATTTAATTTTTTAGTAAATTTGATAAGGAATTGGAAACTGAAAACAGAAGTTTTAAACCTTATTTTATCTTTAAAATATTAGGGTTTTTGTCAACAAACCTGTGTAGAAATTTCCCCTAACAACACCTTAGAAACAAGTTTAAACCTCAATAAAACCAAAACAAATTTCTTATTATTATCAGCAGTTTTCTTGCCAACTTCCTGCCAGTTTTTCGGCTTATTTCTAATGTTTATAACTACTATCAAGGCAAAATTTTTTGGTTAAAACCAATACGAAAGTTTCAAGTAAACTTTCAAACCGTTTTTCCTCATGGTGTAATATTGATAAAACAGGTAGAATTGACAAAGATAAATAACGTTCTGACAGAGTTGCCGAAAGATGACAAAGTAAAGTATAGAACTGAACATTTTAAAAAGAGATCAAAGGTCTCTCCAGTAAAGAAAGATGTAAAAAAAGAAGATGGTGTTGTATGTAACTAAAGAATCAACTGTAAATACTCTAAAAACTCCTGTAAATCTAAATGTTATATATGGTATCACTGAAAATCCTCCTGATATAAGTACTTCTGTATCATCAAGAAAAACTTGAAGAAATCGATGCCTCATCACGAAAAAGAAAATATTCTACAAAATTTGGTGTTATACTGTTGTGAGCTTTTTGAAATATTCAAAATACTTTGTTGCTCTGAATGTCACAGAAAATCCCTTGTTTTATCGAATGAATTAATTTTTGGAACTGAAATGTACAGTGTGCAATTTTATTACAACAATTTGTATATCTAGAAAAAGTTAGAGGTTTTAATAACAGCAAATGATTATTCCACACACTGCATTCTTTGGGACAGGGTCATGCCAGCCGATGTCAAAAAAAATTAAGGATATGCCACCACCAACGACTCAAAACAATTACAGCAAATGCTTTTGAACTACAACAAAGGCAGTAAGAGCCTTAACTCAAGAAACTATACCAGATGCCACTGTTGAACTTAGAAATCAGAGTGACACAGTTTTTGATATTTCGCCCGATGGAACATGGTAACGTCGAGGTTTTGCCTCAATTAATGGTACTTTTACGGTTATTTCTATCGATAATGGTAAAATTCTTAATTTCAAACGGATGAGTCGTGTTTGCGAAAAATTCAAACTTTGAAAGCGAGTACCGCGGGTAGAAAAAAAGATATGAAAAAATGCTGCTATACATTCATTCAGTACATTATTAATCACCCCGTGAAAGAATTATGTCCTATTTTAAGGACGGTTTAAACCCATTTTTGGTTAATTTTGGAAACTATGGCAACCGAAAACCATTTTGAATTTTTTTGTTTGTTGTTTTTAATTGTTCAAAATATACTATTGTTATATATAATTATTAAACATACGTGTTGCAGATATATCCATTTAGGGCGTTTCCCCCTCAATGTGTAAACAAACAAAATTGAGTGACTTTTTCGCAACTTTTGTTAGACTTTTCTGTTAAGCAATAACGTTTCTCATCATCAGTTTCTTATATTTAATTCACAGGTATTATATATTTAATTCACAGGTATTATATATTTAAATGCCATTTATAATTATATTGACGTTTAAAAAAACAAAAAGGAATTTTACAATTTCTTGTACGTGCATTTGCTTTATTTTTTTAAAAGAATGAACTATGAACTTCTTATTTATCTCTTTTGTCTTTATAGACAACGATGTTTTTTTATCGTTCAATAGTTGCTTATATTTAAAATCGCATTTTTGAAGTGTAAAGAGAATAACACTCTTACTGTTTTTACATGTTAGACAATGATGTTAAATTCATGTTGATTCGAATCAAGTGTCAATTTTTCCTAGGATTAATTTGTGTGATAAAATACAAATGAATCATAATTTTTTTTCTTAAACAAAGCAATCCAAAGGTTTATATTCCCTAAATTTTGGGATAATGTGTGTAACAAATCAATGTGTGATAATTTATGCAACAAAGCCAAAAAATAGTTTTCAAACTAATTTATTACCGAATGGCCCACGGGTTTTCTTTTGGTGTGCTTAGAGCTCCCATTAGAGATTACAGTGATGATGATTTTCCGTTACATACTAATGTTTATTATCCCTACATCTTTGGTTGAATTGTGTCGCAAAGCAATTGTTAGTGACAATTTTTTCTCAATTCCTAGGGTTTATTTTTCTTAAATCTCGGGCAAATTTATATGACAAATGAATTGAAAGGGATAGTTTTTTATGACGTATGGTTTTACTTCTCAGGAGTGAAATTGTGTAACAAAAGATATGGACATTTGCCTCGAGTAGCTATTTCTAAATTAACAATATTTATCCCAATATCTTACATGAATTCCAGATATCCTGGAGTCTCCATTTATACTGTTGATTCGTACTATTTATCCACTTTGTTACACTCATATTGAGAAAAATCAACGATATCGAAACTCATCTCATCCCTCGTAAAATTAAAGAATCGATTCACTCTTTAAAAAACCCAATTCACATACGCGCTTTTTCAAATCTGGTCTACTAACATTCGTAAATAAGATCTTCCCTGATAGTTCAGATACGAAAGACCGTACTTGTCAGTCCGTTTTATCCGAATTTTAACATTTTACTTTGTTTTAATCACTGCATTTTCGTCACTTCCGGAATTGCGATCCTCTTACGAACTAAATGAATATTTTTAATCCATTGTATATTATCTAAGACAATTTAAAATGGATTGTTTCTCCTATACATATCCGAAAGGTAGCCGTAAAAAAATATTTAAACTCGTCAAATAATATCTTTATTTTAATATATGAGTGAGTTGACAAACCGAAACATTTCTAATATCTTATCTCTGATCTTAAATATGTTTGTAACGTCTGTATTTAACCTTTTAAATTTTATTAACTTCTCTTGTCAGTTGAGTCTGCCGAGTGATGAGGGTGAAATATTTTCTGTCAGTTAAGATTCTTTTATTTACGCAGGAAAGAGAATTCATGAGTGAAGAAGAGAATCTATGAACAAGGTAAAGAGTCCGTGATCGGGGGAGAGGATCTATGAGCGGGGGAGAGTACGCAGAATTTTTTTTACGTGAAATTTGTCGTTTAAACGTGTCACATAGTTGCTTTTGAGCTCCTATTAAAGAAAAACTGTTTTATATAGAATCACTTTAGTAAATGCTTTTGGTAAGAAATTATCAATGCTAATTATTGATAAATTTTCCTGAATTCAGATACCTACCCTGTCGATATAGACCACGAAAATATCTTAGATAAGTGGAAAACTAACTCAAGAATATTAAAAACAAACTATTGCGCCATCGTGATTCATTACATCATTACAGCTTGGGACTACAAGAAACCAGTTCTTAAATTCGACATTATAAAAGCCATGGAAATGCTTGGAAATGCTTCAAGCAAATTATTTTAATTAGTTTATAATTTAATATTTGTAACAGTTTGTCTTCCGTCGGTACGCTCAAATCTTCAGAATTTGATTTTAATAGCAAATTATTACCACCAACCAGATTCATACTCTCTCTTACCACAATTTTCTCAAAATAACAGAAAGTTTAATATTTAAAGAAACGAGTATTTCTGTTTCAAGTTATGAGACAGCATGAAAAATTTAGAAATTTATAAGGAAATAATTTATAAAATTTGACATATATTGTCCATCACACTACAGAAGCATATTTATTTCAGCGAATTAGGAGAACGTTACGAGCAATATTATCCTATCACCTAAGGATATTTCAAAATTATTAGGTGTTAATTCTTATTTCATTATTACAGGATAGATTCTATTTGCATCATGTATCCATAAGAATATTACCAAAAGAAGAAAAATGACTCCATTTTTTAAAAGTTTCAACATAAACAACGAGAGAAATATCATAAACAAATGCTAACCTTGCTACTTTTCTGAATAATTAAATTTATTTGTAATGTAGAAATTATTAGCTAGCACGTGCCAAACTCTATTTAAAATTTCCTTCCATTGGTCCTAAATGTGAGCACATATAAAATATCAAAAAATAAAAGGTTTATGCACTTTCAAAGACCTTTAACTTAAAACCACTAGGGAATGTTCTTATTATTAGTCGCCCGTTTTGGCAACATATTTCAAGGTACGCTCATTATATTGGAGTTGCACAAATTTACTTCAATCACTATTGTGATACAGTTGTAACTTGTTTTGTGCCTAAAAGGCCCGGTTGCTAAGTTAGATTCCTCCTTAAATCCATTTGCTTTGATAATTGGTACGTTAATTTTCATTGAAGTTATTTTGAGACTTCTTTTTTTTGAAATTTGCATGTTTTGAGTAATTTTTTTTTTTTTTTTTTGCTAGAATTAAACATCGCTTGCATATTAGATTCATCCCCACCTGAGATAGGGTTAGACACATCCCCATCTAAGATAGGGTTAGACTCATCCCTACCTGAGATAGGGGTAGGGGGATAATACTCAGCTGGTTGATTGAAACAGCTGGGATAACCTTCGAGTCTTACTATAAATGGCTGAGAAGGAAATTAAAGAATACTTGGACAGATTATCATTCCATATTAACGTATCGCGAATCATTTCAGTAAAACCGTCAATCTTAATTTTTGAGATTGTTTACAGTTCATTATATTTATCTCTGTAAGAAGTATTTTGTCTGAGACGTTAATCTTCTGTCATTACAAAAAGAACCAACTATAAACATCGTATTATATACTAATTTTAGAAAATCAATCCCTTGGCGACTTTACATAAATAATGTTGGATGTATTTTTTTGTGTGGCACTGAAACAGTAAAGTTCGAAATATTTAAATCATTTGTGTTAGATAATTTTAGTTTTTACGTTCATGAGCAAAAGAATGTTGAATAGGTTCTAATTTGTGACTACACCTGTCTTACTAGGTCTAGGTTGTTTACAAAAATTTTTTTTATTAGTGACAAAAACATCCTCAGACGTTTATAAAAACATTTTTTTAAATTTAAAACCTAATTTTCTGATTAAATATATATTATTAGTATAAAAAATTTAACCATATTTGACTGTTACAGATCCAGACTGGACTGCTTTTTCTAAAGATGAAGATAGAATTCACAAGTCTTTAAGCAACATTATTATTTTTTGTTGGAATGTTAATAGACAATGCTTTGGTTTTCAGCATCAGAAATAGAAGGAACATCTTCAGATATTCTGTTACCATCCACGCTAATTTTTCGGACCCATTTACTGAAATATTTCATTGTCTAGTAATAAAAAAGTGAAAAACATATTGCATTGGTTGTCCACTAGATCTTATATGTTTTAATCTGATCTCATCAAAGTGTGAAAATCTAGGATAATAGCAAAATGTTTTTCAAAAAATACATTTTAAACCCTTATCTAAAAATTCAACAATTAATCACTCTTATAACTTCTATAATCCAAACATAAAATGTTATTCAGCCATTCTGCTAATGGAAATAACATCCAGTTATATTTCATTGTCAATGAGCTAGGTATGATAAACTCCATATTTTAAAATGAGTATCCTAAACAAACGCAAAAATAATACAGTTGAACCATATAATAATGCCATATGTATGAACTTCCAAACGTAGCTCAATATCGTAAAGCTTCAATTAAACATCATGACTCAAAATTTAACTAATTCATTCATTGACGTGTAACGGGAGCTTAGTGAGTGTAGTATATATTGAATAATTAATTATTTAAGTGGTGTGTAATATATACATATACTGAAAATCAACCCAAAAATCGTAATTGGCTGCTTCTTTACAGGTAAACCACTTAAAGTACATGAAAACTTACAGGTTTTATAGACTGTTTTAAGAAAATTATTATTCTGCAATAGGTTGGATATGTGTTCTTACTAAGAAAAAAAATTACCGAAATGTATTCAAAAAAAATATAATATACATTAAGTATATTAAATGTAAATTAGAAATATAGACATTAAATAAAACAAACTAAAGTATACATATTCTAACTAACAGTCAAATAATGAAGGGATAGTTAAAAATAAATGGAGCTTTGGAGTGACGAGCCGCAACACTGCAATTGAAGATCTATGTTTCCAATCGTCAAATTTGCTATGTCATGATGAAGCGATCGTCTAATTTCCGGATTTATGTCTATGTCTATGTCCGTCTTTCTCCTATATATTTATATTTTAAATTCTTTAAAAAAATAATAATGAAATTATTAATATACTAAAAAATAGTTCGTTCGTATACAAAGATTAAACTTCCTAAATATTTATAAATATTTAGATAAATATATATGCAGAACAAGGTAACCATTTAAATAATGCAAAAATACAATAAACGACCTTTGAAATATTATTTCTGAAAATTTTTGTCGGTACTTGTAGGTTATTACTGCCCCCTGTAAATTGTCCCCTAGGTAAAATTTCCCCTGAAAATTACGTCCCAAAAATTTACTGATAGATTATGTCCTTGGAAAATTTTATTTGTAACACCGTACCATACCTTTTTTTTTAAAAAAAAAAAGCAGAAATTTTTTTAACGTACAATGGTATTGACGCTACTTCCAAAACGACTAATCGGTCCTTTTTACGGTGACCCAAAGCTAATGTTGGTTTTTTTGCCAGACCTGAGCGTGAAACAATAGTTTGGCTTTAACTCTTGACTGTTAAAGATGACGGATCTAAAGTTTACTGTTCCGTAGACGTGTTTTTGAGTTAAAAAATAATATACAGACTTTTTTTCGAACTGTAAAAAAACATTGCTTGTAGTTTGTTGTGCTACCCTTCAATGTCGCTTTTTGTTCTTGGAAGCTCTTGAAATGTTCCACATCCTAATGGTAAAAATTGGAATACCACGAGGAGCCCATTTCTTCGAAAACTTCCGATATAATTATCTTCAAAATAATCAATCACTTGACCAAATCTGTTCCATAGTGAAACCGATTACTATCGTACAACTGTTCGAAGCTGAACATAAGAACAAAAGTATTTCTAAAGCATTCTTTACCTTAATCTTGAACTTAGTTATATTTTTTCTTCGTAAAGATCATGGAAATGTTTCCTGTTGGTAGAGCTTGCATCCTCTTTCTCTTAAGAAGTGTTCTTTTTTAATTCCACTTGTTTTTTTGTTTTTTTTGCAACTTTTGGTTTTGTTTAATTTTGTTTGAAACTCCTCGAGAAACTCTGGTATTTCTTCGCGAGTTAATGGATAATTTGAGACTTTTCAATGGCTTCTGAAATTTCTTTTGATGTTTTCAATAGGTGGGAGGTCTGTGGCTGCTGAGTTTAAGGTTGTTACAAGTTGATCCGAAACCAAAATCTGCGGAGATTCACGGATATGTTCTTAATAATTCTAAATGTGGTTATTAATTTTTTTTCAAAAAATTAGAGGATATATTGACGATAAATTAATTTTTTCATCTACGTGGACAAAATTTATTTCCTCCAAATATCACCATATATTTTGTTCTTCTACATTTTTGAGCGGAAAACCTACAACCGAGCATCTAGTATGTTCCAGTAGATACATTATCTTTATAATGATTAAATTCTGGATGGTTCAAAACTTAATTTTCTTCTAATCAAAGTTAAATTCAGATTCAGATTTCTTTATTAAATTAACAACAAGTGATTGATATGCTGTAAATAGAAGTAAATTCTCTATCGACGGTATTTAACTTAATTTTGATTTCGTTTTGATTTGGTAACTAACAACAGATAGGGTACATCATCGCTATTTTCTCAATTGAATTATTCTCTACTGTTAAAATAGTCTTAATGAATAAATGGCGAGGCGAGAGAAAATTTTAACTTAGAGCTTATGAAACACCCGCCTTTGTAAAATCACGAAATTAAATATCCAAACAGTTTGATGTTTACTTTCGAATGGAATGTTAATTATTATTTTGATAACTGCGTTTGCGGTGAAACGACCATCTAATTTCGGACAACATATTATAGCAGAGTTTAAACGGTATGTGTCTGTCCCCGTCCATTGTCCCAATTTCGTATTATATGTATCTATAAATAAAAAAAGAAAAGTTCTCTGTGGACAGTATTGAAATTAATTTTGATTTGATTTTGATTTGGTAAGTAACAACAAAGGTATTATATCTTATTGTCTCGGTTAAACCTTTCTCTACTGTTTAAATATTATTAATAAAAAAATGGAAAGGTGAGAAAAGTGGGCATGGATTTTGGCCCGAATTATGGCCCGAATTTCAGCTCAAAAATTTGCGGAGTCAGCAAAAAACCTTCCTTACTAAAGAGGATTATTCGCGTTGCTGCTTAGTGAGCTCCAGTTGCAAAGCTCGCTACGCTCGTAGCGAGTTTCGCAGTTTCAAAATACTGAAATATTTTTTTTTTTATTTCAACTTTGGTGTAATGTTTGTTAAAATTATTAAAAAAAAAATGAAAAAGGTATCAACTTAGGAGCTTGATAAAAATATTTTACTTTATATAAAATCTTACCTTCAACACTTCAGCTCTAACCCAAGATGGTGGGTTGGTATTTTCGTTAACAAAGCCAACGAATTGATCGGCTTGATCTAATTTAATTCTCGCTTTACACTGTCCTCGTCTCTTTCATTCATACTTGTATGAACGTATATCTATGTCTAAATCTTTATGAAAAACGTATACAAAGCCAGCATGAATTATTTTGCCCCCGGAATACTGCCACCAGTTAATTTTCCTCCTAGGTAAACTGTTTCTCGGAAAATTACCGCCCAAAACTCACTGACAGATGATTTCCTTGGAGAATGTTATTTCAAAAGTACCTTAATGTATCCTTTTTTAAAACAGAAAAGTTTCTTTATCGTAAAATGATATTGACATGTAGAAGCAAAAATGAATTTGTTGACACTTTACAACATTGTTCATGACAAAGAAGTAAGCGTCCAATTTTTTTGCAATTATGGTGTATTTGGCATAATCCCAGAGCTTGTGTGAAAGGTCATGACATGAATCTCCAGCTACCGGATAGATGTGATAGATGGGCTCCAAACTGGCTTTTAGAGATCTTATACTGTTTATATATTGCTGGTTGAAACAACACACAAGTAAAATCTTTATTGAGGCAGAACTTGGCATAAAAAAATAGACGCTACGATCAACTATCTACGAGAGATATGTGCAGCAGACCTTCTTGCGAATTCAATGTCAATTGGTGGACTTGGTATGACTGTTGAAGTGTTTGAGTCACTTTTTACACGATGAAAACATCACCAAGATCGTGTGTTGCCACAACAATGGATGTTTGGTTGGTGGTACCGGGTGACAAAAGAAAGTTTACTTTACTACCGATTATCGAAGCATCAATAAGACCAGGAACGACAATTATGTCAGACTTATGGATGGCGTATGGTTGTATCGCGGCAATACATGGTATGGGTTTCACCACCTTACGGTTAACCACAGTATTAATTTTATTGACCTGCAAACTGAGGCGCACACCCAGAATGTAGAACGATCATGGAAACTTTCAAAAGAAAAAAACAATCAACATAGCGGTACACATCGTAACATGATAGAATCCTATTTGCGTGAATGAATGTGGAGGCAAAGACACAGGAACATAGACAAATTTGACCATGACTTAGCTTACATTGTAACATGTATTATTTAAAAATATGAAGTTTTATCTGGGGGTGGGGTGATAACCAAAAAGTCTTTTTTATGGAATTTTCTGAAGAATAATATTTTTGATAAGTTATGGTTATCTGGCCGAGCGATTTAAAACCTCCCTAACATCTTGCTCTCTTCTCAAAGAAACTATTTTGCATTGAGCTAATAAACCAGATGCTAGATTGAATGGTTCTATATCGATAAAGAAAAAAAATATGGACTTCTTGGACCAGTTTGGGTTGGTTCTGATGTATTTTTAAACATTTTCACTAGAAAGAATCTAAAGTAAAACAATACATTTTTACCTTATGCAACATTGCATATTTCTTAGAGTTAGTAAAGCGCAATTTTAATTTTTAAAAATGGTATTTTTTAACATAATTATTTCTAAGAATATATTAGTGGAAGTGTAAGTGAAAAATATCCCTTACGTCAATATAAAATATTTTTATCGTTCTAGTTATTTTAACAGTATATAAACTGTTATTCATTGAAGATATTTGATTGGCAATACTAAATTGTCATTTGATTTGTCAAGTTATGACAACATTGCTGTTTAAAAAGATATTGTTTCCTTGGTTAAAGAAAGAAAAAATCGATGTTGCTTACAACATTTAAAACCAAGTATAGAATGGAGCCAAAAATTTTTGACGTCTTAAATTATACTGCCGTTCTTTTCTATTTATTAGTATGAATACATTTATCTCTTTCTAAAAAGGCTAGATCAAAATTTCTTAAATATTTCGGTTCTTTCCTAAACCGCGTGCTTCTAATTTGCTTATAACCTTATAGCTACTGACTTAAACTTCTGTTATGTTTGTTGTATTATTTAGGAGGATTGTTTTTCTTTCGCTGTGTGTAGTTATCACCAACTTAATTTGGCTAGAGCAATTTTTTTTTTTAAATTTGGATGTAGCTATGTAAATTTAAAAATAAATTTATATTTCGCACTTTGCTAAGATTTTTTAACGCGCACCAGGTGTATACTTATTGATATCTAAGAAGAACCTTTGACAGATTGAATGTGTTTTCTAATGCTTTTCCGAATAGTGCGTCCGATTATGTCCAGTCGCCAATCCCCACAGGAAAATATGCATACACATATAGATGTGAAAATAATACATTCATGCCTTCCATTTAAACCATCACTCATCTTATTTTTTTCTGCTTTTTCTTTATCGCCACTTGCATCCCTATTTGATACTTGCAATTTCCAGAGAATTTTGTTTTCTTGGGGAAAGGAAATGGATGACCAAATGATACTGATATTATTATGTAATGATAATGAACATAATAATGGTCATTAGCACTAATTAGTTCTTAAGGAAGATAAATTAAAAACCAGCATATGAACTGTTGTTTATTCTTTCAATAATCTTTTATTTATTATATGTTATATTTTAAATATTATATATTATACTTATATTTTATAATCTAACATTTATTTATTAAAATCAAATTTGCGATAAAAAACCTTTTTTGTTCATTTCAAACTTTGTAATCGCTTCAAAATCATTTAAATCGAGCTTAGATTTTGAAATACTGTATCAATTTTTTCTCTAACTAGTGAAAACAAATGATTTTAATGCGCCATTTTTGCTGCGCAGCTATTATTAGTATCCAGACTTTAAAGAAACATCTTTTGACCTAACAAATTCACAGCACGATTAAAGATAAAGAAATACAGAAATAAAGATATGTACTGTAAAATCAATAAAAGATACGTTTTTTTTATCAACTTTTTTTTCTTACCAGTCATAGTGTTCTCTTACTTACTTTATCGAATATTCATTCAGTGTATATTAGGGTTTTTTAGATTTTTAAAATTTTTTATGTTAACACCTTGTTTGTAAATATAAACTATAAATAAATAAATAAGTTATACCTGGCATTCGCTTCAAATCTGATTGACTATCGTAGTATGTTTTAAACTATTCAACTGTCGAATTATGTCTGATGAAAATGAGCTTTTAAAGGGGTCAAAATTATTATTCCTAAAATAATCGTATTGATAACTGTTTTTGATCAGCGTAATATTTTGCTGTTGTTTTTTTGTTTTTTTGTTTTTTTTTTTTTATATGTAAGTAGAGTCTTAGTTTTAGTTAGGTTGGAAATATCAAAATATTATTTTTACTCTTTTCATACCCCATTGCCATAAAATTATGGCAAAGGGAAATGTATTTTTTTATTTTTCCTCGCCGATTAGACAAACAGCCATCAAAATAATTCCAATTTATTTTGAGACGAATGGCCAATGAGAAAAAGAACAAAAAAAGAACACAACAAAAAAAGGATTTACAAAAGTTGGAAATTTAAAAGTTATGGAGGATTGTAATTAACATCAATCATTTTAATCACTGAAAGTAAAACTGATCTATAGATGACAGTGAAATCGAAATAGATATTTTTAAATTACCACATATTAAGGACTGACAGAAATAAATTTGGTGGTGATGCTGTTTGTTAATGATACTATAATTAAATTTCAATGAAATTTCATCCAAAAATGACATTGAAAACATACCTTCCGGTATTTTTCTCCCTCATACCAAACCTTTGCAGTGGGAATGGTTTGCAGACCACACGATTTTAAATTATCTATAACAATAATTATGATTCTAAGATTATTCATCAAGCCAACAAGACGCTCCATTGTGAAGAAACCTGACCTTACCTCACTGAAAGCATAAAATCGCACGTTAAAACCAATCGCCTTCATACCAATCGCCTAAATACCAATTCTTATTGAAGCCTTTTCCACATATTCTCTACTACATACTAAGCATTTCAACTCAAAAACAATGATACTCTCGCAGAGTTACTTGGAGAGTACTTTTTCTTTTAAATGTCATTTTAAATCTTTAGGTTTTCTTTCATACACTTTTAGGGAGCACCCAGTCAAGTTTAGTATTTTTTATAAGAGTATTTTTTATCAGAGTTTTATGTCAAGTAACACCTGCCCTTACAGGAAAATTCGTTAGATAAATTAGGCCAATTCTAGCTTTTAATTCGTATCCTTCTAAGTGCGTGCATGGTTCTTGGTTTGAAGATTAGGTCATAGAAAAAAGACCGATCCCAACGTCATATCTCAATAACAAAAAACATAAGGTTATGTTTCTATTAAGTAATATAGTCATGCTTATTCAAACATAATCATTGATTCAATCATGCAAAGCCGTCACAGAATCTTCAATGAACTCATATAAAAAAAAAATAAAGGGTTAGGCATTTAAAACTTTTTTAAAAGATAAACGAAGCTGAAAAGTACAAGAAAAGTGAAATATTCTTCTTTCGCATATATATA
>JAUZNK010007001.1:0-25324 GCA_035046665.1 Euphysa ruthae
CATACATACATACATACATACATACATACATACATACATGCATGCATGCATGCATGCATGCATACATATATACACACACACATATCAACATTTAGAGTTGGAGAGCCTTTCATCAAATCTTTGAATATCCGAACAAAAACGATTGTTGAGAATTTAAGCTTTTTTACAAAGAAATAAAAGAACAAAATTTCATGGAAACATATGTATAATGTTTGTGTACTTGAATGTATTTCATATTTGTCTGATAAAATTATAGACTATAGTTTGTATACTTAATAACTGAAAGTGCTACATAAGGTTTCATGCTAACGCAATTACCAAGTAATTAATGACGCGAGAATGTTTTTTCTATGCAAGTCATTCAAAGAGAAACTTTTATATGAAAGGATGTATGTTTAATTTAAGATATTTGATTTAAATTTTGGAATGTGGAATGACAGAATTTATTTGAAATAGTCAACAACTATGGTAAAATCTTAATCTTATAGCTTATTCTATAATTATCAAATAAATGGTTATTTATTTTTATAGCGTTATTCAGGTATCAATAATGAATATTTGTTCAATAGTTCTGCCTGATTTTTGAATGAAATAATGTAGAAAGTTGAAAATTTTTAAAATCTACGTTAATTTCTATCTAAAAGCCATTTCGTCTACGACATTTTTTCCATGAATCAATTTGCCTCCAATGTTTGTAACCATTACTAGATAACAACCAAGTCGATTCTAAGAAAAAGGCTCCGGGAAAAAAAGAAAAGTCAAAAAGTTCCATTACTTGCATATTGAAGAAATCCTTCGGGTATATAAGATAAAGAGTCTGTTTATATTCAATGGATCTTTCATTTCTTCATATGAACATAAAAATATGTAAAAACTGAGGCATCTCAATATCATAATGTAAATATTGTTCAAAACCTGTGTTTTACATTTTTCTCATGTTTAAAATTGAAGAGGGACAAAACAAGAAAAAAATATCCCCAAAAATTCATATCAAGGTGTTATTAATAGTAAAATTAGATTTTAGTATCAAAAGCACTGTAAAAAAGTTTTTATAGAACTAAGTTTTCTGTAAGGCAATTAGTTGAAAAAAATCTTAAATCCTTCAGTTTCTAAGCTTTTCTCTAGTTCTCGAAAATATTTGAGGCCCCCACCTAAGCAAACTGGTTACTTCGCAAGAGTTTTCGACCTCCTAAATGTGTCCTTAATAATATGTCATATTGCATGTCTACCTTAAGTTATAATTTAGTAGTAAAGAAATATCATGCTTGAGTTTATTTTAAGTCAAAAGTCACATAGTAGTTTCATGTTTTTGTCGTCTTTATCGATAATCTATAGGTAGAGGTAGTTTAAATGGGTAGTAGAGGTTTCAGAAACTGCAGAGCATATTATTCTACAAAGCAATTTAATCGGTTATAAAAACACTACATAGTAAGTTTACTCTGTTTTAGGCTAAAATTCATTAGTATAGTTTTAGACGCCAAGAGCAAAACCAATTTTGAAGTTTGCACAAATTTTGAGACAGGCATAAAATTTGTCACAAACACTTATCAGACAAAGAAAGTTGTTTTTTCAAGAAAGACAGGAGTTGTCTTAGCTATAAGCAAAAGAATAAAATTCAGTGTTAGAAATTTTTTATAAATCTTATTCAGATAGATGTTTCAAAAGCTACAAAACTCAAAACCAAAATCGACTATATAAGCTTGAAAATTAATTTAGTTCTCCAAGAAAACCTTTTGATCTTTAAATTAAAGTTTTAACTAGGGGATAGTACCAGGTAATTAGTAAAGTACAGCAAATCGCTTTTCATAGAATATAGTGAATAAAAAAAATATATATTTCTATCTAAGGTACCATTCTAATATTATAAAGTTACCTGAAGACACTTTTTAGTCAATCAAAAGACAAATTAATTAAAAATTTATAATTAGGCTGAATTTCCAAATGAGGTTTTTATTTTTGGTGACGCTTCGGGAGACATTCTGCTACCGTTTTCAGGAAAATTACAAATGAAATCCTAGTTTTTATATTAGTTATTAGTGGGCTCGAGGTTACGGAAGTAGGATTACTACTAATATGATAATACGGTAAACATTTACATGAATAAATGAATATTAGATTGAACCGAAAACTCATCCAGTGAGCAAATATTTCAAATCATTTCAAAAGATTGTTTATTTCATGATGGCAAATTAAAACACATTTCTCGTCTTTTGGTATCGAGTAACTTCTGCTGGATAAAATAAAACTTCCTATCTCCTCAAAATATTTTCTTAAGTCTAAAATCTGAAAAACTTGATTTAAGATTATGTATTTTGCTAAACCTTCGCATAACTTTGGATTAATGGGTAATTAATCGTAATTAAGCATAGGTGTGTCTTTATTAGATGCAACAATTTTCTGTTATTACTAAAGCTATTTTTGGAAAAAAACCAAAATAAACCAAAAACCAAAAAAAAAAAAAAAAAAGAAAAAAGAAAAGGAAACTAACCAGGTTTTGTTGATTCGAATTTAATTTTTGTTCTAATGCGTTATTTTGTTGATGTAACGTTGTATAAGAATCAACGAGTCTAGTATTTTCTCGAATAACTTTTGTCAATTCAGACTGGTACTCATCAGTTTTACGCTGAAAAATAAAAACAAGTATCAAAGTCTTGAAAACTTTTTTAACCTCACGTTTTGCTTAATCTTTTATAACTCGGTTCTTATTTTTACCTTCCGCTTTTCCCATAATCCTTTGCCTTGCATTAATGTACACCTTTTTGTAAACCCTGTTTTATTATCTAGTATAAACAGAGAAATTTACGAACATTTCTTTTCATGTGAGTTATAAAAAAAAATTTTAAAGAGTGAAATCTTGAATCCTTTTCCAACTTTTTAATGGAGTTTTTCGAATTATAACATAATTTTGAATTAAATATTCGAAAAATAAAATTTTGAATTATATTATATTTTGAATTAAATTAATATTTTGCTTGAAATAATCGTTATAGATCAGGGAAAAAACATAAAGGAAAAAACAAGCTAGTTAAATACTCAATATTCTCAACCAAAAAATAACAAACCGAATATTTCCTGCAAACAATTTTATTTAATTTTTTCTAATTTGTTTGAGGTTAAAGATGATTTGAAAATGACCTGAAACTGGATTTAGACAGATTTTTGGGTAAACCAGGCAAAAATAAACAAAAATCTATTTTCGAATTTTTTCTGGACCTATTCATTAATATTTTTCTGGTTTGTAGTATGAAGTTAGATGTCAACGAAAAGAAATAAAAAGCCTAGTCCAGATTACCTCAAAAAATTTTTGTACTTGGCTAAATCTGGATAAATAAAGCAAAAAATGTCATTTGCTAGTTTTTCTTGAGCTCGTACATTTTTTTTATAATTTTTCCCATGAAGTTAAATGGTTAGTGAGAGAAACAATTTGAAAAGTCACACTTTTTAAAAAAATTCTCATTAGGTTGAATTTGGGATAAACAAGGCTAAAATAGACCGAAAATCAGTATTTTTTGAGTTATTTCAAAACCAGCTTTTCTTTTATTTTTGGCATCGATTAAAGGGCTCCACTTTAGCATGTTTAGTACTTTGGTATGTTGACCTCTATTTAAGAAGTTTTTTAAATAATGAAGAATCCGTTTAACCTCAGTGCAGAAACTTATGCAGTTCTTGAGTTACAATTGTTTGAAGTTTTGGACTAAGGTGTGAAACAGGCTTATTAACGAAATCACAGTTAAGCATGGCACACTTAGGACATCGTAGTTCCCTCTATATCTTCAAAAGCAATTTTTAAATAATTTTTGGTAGAGTGAAAGATGTTGATGGTTTTATTGATTCTGTACAAAATTTATAATTTTATCATTGACAGGTTGCTAGTTCTCTTTCATGTTTTTGGTTTAATGATAATAAATCAAGTTGGAATTTTTGAATAACCCTGAAACTTTTTGAAGAGAGCCATTATAATAATTGTAATAAGATAAGATTTGGATTTGAATTTTCTTTTAAAACCAAAATGCTGAAATAAGGATGTTCCATATTGTCAAAAAACCTAAAAAGCCTGGAATTAGCCACCTGTCAAAAATATAATTCCAGTTTTTGTGCATAATTATTAAAGGCATAGATAGTTATCAACTGGTTAAAAATTATTTAAGAACTGTTGTTACTTCTAAAGAAATAGATGAAAGCATGATGTCCTAAATAGTTTCATATGTAATAATGATGCCATTACAAGGATTTTCTCAAACTATACCCCAAAAATTCAAACGCTTATAATTCGAAAACCGTTTAGGATGTTTTGATGAAATAAAAAGCTTTTGTCATTATTTAAACAACTTTTTAAACAGATTCCAACATATCAAATCCCTTTAGAAGTAAAAAGTTTTTCTTGGGATTTAGCATGAACAAACAGATGAACGCCACTGAATTCATAAAACATTCACTACGCGGGCTCCCAAAAATGAATAGTCTGTTCAAAATCTCATGAAAACTAATATATAATCTGAGAGGCCATAGCTATCATTAAAAAATATTTCTTGAATTCATTTGTTTTTTTTTTTCAAATTTTTTTTCATAAAATTAAGACTTAATAAGGCAAACTATGTCTTGATAATAGATTTCTGAAAAAATTTCTTGCTAGGCCCAATTTTGGAGTAAGCAAAACAAACACACACATATATTGTTTTCGTTTTTAAACAGAATGGGTCCAAGCTTACACTATGTGCTAATAAAACAATGGCTCCTGCAGTTAGATTCCTAACTTATAAAACGAAAATTTTTGAATGTGTTGTCACAAATAACAAACTCAAAATAAAATATTACTAACTTTATTAGCAAACATTTGCAGACCCTTAATGCAAAAGCTTACCATCCAGTGGGAAATTTCATTGGCATTCTTTGCTTCTTGAATTCTCAATTTCTCTTTTAGTTCTTCAGCCACCCGATTAATGGAAACTGTTTCTAACTTTTCCAGATCAACCAGCTTCCCAAACTTTAACATTTGTATGCTACGTACTCGTTCCTCAAGCACAGTGCACTGGGAAAGAAACAAAAACTATTTTAATTGCCTGTTTGGGTATAAGAAATTAGCTACTGATAATAAAGTTTTGGTTTTTTTTTAATATTTTGGAAAGTTTACACGCTAATTTACAAAAAATTAGAGTATGAAGCCTGATGATTGTCCTTATTGATATAATGATATTATCATAGATGCAAAATATAAATCTACAGCTTCAACTTCCAGCAAACAAAGGTTGCTAATAGTTGAATATTTGAAACCTTTTTAATGAGGCAACAACCAATTTGAAAAATCTCAGGAGGAAAGATTGTATTTTCTATAAGTTATAAAAACATATTTGGACATATAGTGACATCATATAAGGTATGGTGACATACGTTTGAAGCTCACAATAAAGGACACCTACCTGGTTTTCAATAACCTTTTTGTCTCGCATCATCTGCCCATACTGAGTTCGTCTGTCCCTAAAAATAAAGTAAATATATAACAATAAAGGTTTGGTAAACTAAACATTATAAAGGTTAGAAAGTTAATATAATGAAAGGAGCCATAATTAAATGACATATTTAGATATCATTACAGAGGAAGTAGATAAAAAGGAGAAAAGCAATACTTGGGAGACTAAATTCTGATGAGATTTTTATGATAAGAATATTTTGTATTGTGTCGTTGAGTACTTAAATTATACTTAATACACATAGCTACCAAAAATCACAAAAAAAAAAACATCCTTTTCTGAAAAATTTCAAAATTGCCTTTGAGCGGCTAAAGAGAAATATAAATGTACAAAAAAAAAAGGTAAATTTATAAACTAATGAAAAGTAATGAAAATTCAAAAATACCATTTTTGACCTAAAGCGACCACGCTCAGCACTAAATATAAAGTATTTAAAAAAAGAAAAATCTAATAACACGATTTTGAAAGACTTTTTACAAAATTTTACAAAAAATTTGAATGATCAGACATGAACAGATTCATAGGACTATCTGCTTAACAGAAAAAAAAAATCTTCAAAATTTAAGGTGAAACATACTTGTACAGGGTTTTTTCAAAAACCTTTTCCTTTTCTAATTCCTTGATTCTATTTTGTAACCTGTCTAGATCTTTCTGGTCAACCACTAAACATTGCGATATATCCTTTGACAGGCAGTTATTGACCACGCATTGTATTTGGTCAAGACGTAGTGTAACCACAACATCCAATTCATTTAACTTTTGCTGCTTTTCACGCTAAAACATGAGGCAGCAAAATTAGTAACAACTTGATTCCACACTTAAGAAATCCTCATTGGCATAGGCCAAAACATATTTAACTATTTGAAATCTACATAAGAAAAGAAACAAATCATGTTAAAAAATTAATTGGTGTGTCTCAAGACAAATCTGGTTGGTATTGTAGCAAAAAAATTTCAAAATTAGAATTTCAAGCAGGCAAAAAAATCAAAGGTAAAATTATTTACTGAAAAAAAAAAGAAGAGTAAGAGAAGTCTTTGAAAAATATCGTATTTTGAGAAATCATAATAGGACATCCAAGCAGTTACCTGAAATGATTCAAGATCAGCCTTAGCATTTTTTAATGCAGTTTCAATAACCTTTCTTTTTTTTATAAGAGCATCATAATCCTTTTTCATTCCATCACATGACTTTTTACTTTCGAGTAAAAACTCTTCTAAATCTACTTTATGTTCACGTAACTGGTATATTTGATCAAATATTAACTAAAAAAAAAAAAACGTACATACATCATATTAAATCTGCAAGTAAATTTGAAAGATTTTTTAAGCCTAAGGCCATGCATATTAAAAAATAAAAAACTTTAATTGAAATATGAGATCAAATTCTCAAACAAGAATATTAAAAAAATATGTTGTAATGGATTTAAAAGTCAATGAACGCCTGATCATTGAAGATAAAAATTTAAGAAATACATAGTGACCCTGAAAGAATAAATCTCTGAAAGAGATACCTTATCACACCCTTGAGGGCAAACACTATCATCAAGCTCTTCATTGCTATCTCCATCCTCATCACTGTCATAATCATCACTTTCTTCATCTGAACTTTCATCTTCATTGTTGCCTCCAAAACTCTCATCTTAACATCAGGAATAATACTTAATTAACTTAATTTAATAAAAAAAATTGTCCTTCAAACATAAAAAATATTTTTTTTCAACCGAGATCTTGGATTTTTTGCTAAAGTACCAGTAAAATGTAAGATAGCCTAAAAAAAACAAATTGAACTATGTCTAAATTCTTGAAGATTTTGATTAAAAACACATAAAATACAACAAAAATACAACTATAGTGATAAGTAATGTTGGCATTGAAAACAAGATTAAAAGAGAAAATTTTTCAAAATAAAATAGCTTTCTTTCAACAACCTCCTTGAATTTGAGAGCAAAATTTAATAAGTGTTTATAAGCGCTATGCATAAGCATTAAGGCTAAGTTATGGTTTAAGTAAAATATACAAACATAGTAATTAAAATCATTTTCTAAACTTAACTATATGTGATACAGCTAGTAAAAAAACCACAAAAAATATGCAAAAGCAAAATTTAGCAACAAAAAATTCATTCTGACAATTTAAAGGGAAAATCCTATCTAAATGCAATATTTGAACTTTTAAATTATTTCCAAAGAGAATTTTAAATACCTTTTTTTTTACTCTTTCAATAAAAAAAATAAATAAATAAATTACCGTTTTCATCTTGCTTTTTTTTTGATCTCTTAATTTTCTTTTTAAAAACTTTTGTCAAAAAATTCTCAAATTTATTATTTTCACCAACAACATTGCTGAAAGACGCTAAGATTGACTTTTCTTGCTCTTGCAACTTATCAACTTCCTCCATCTTCAGCTTCAATAAAGCACAACATTTTTCTACCTGCAAATGCAAAAATAATAAATAAATCACAAAAAAAAATCAATGCGTACAATTTACTGATTTATCTTGGGAAAGACACTTCGTATGATACTGACCTTAGAGGCAAACAAAACAAAAAGAACAATCTGAAAAAAGATTTTAAAGTGTTTACTGCATCCAATCAGTTCTGGACATCACAATTTTGCTGATAGATATTATACAACGCACAATATTATTACGTACCTTACTGCAAATTGAATGTATTGCACAAGTGCATTAACTTTAAACCGTAGGAACTTCCCTCTAGTGAATCAAAATATTTAACATTTGAAGAGTATTATGGAAGGGAAAAAAGGATTGTGCTTTGTATGTCCAAAAATAAAAACTTCAGCTAAAATTGCTCTAAGACAGAGCAAGAGTTAAGTCAAGAGTTAAGAAAAGTTAAGAAAAAGCTAATAAGGAAGAAGAAATCATTAACAAGCCAGAGGTTTTAAATGCATATAATAATGCAATGAATGGCTGTGATAGTAAGGAACAAATGTTAACATATTATAATGTGTTTAACAATAAAACGGTAGTAGTATTGTTTGACACATAGTAAGGTTTGAGTTATAAGAAAAACTTTTGTATAAGCTTAAATCGGTAAAGCAGATGTGATGATGTAAGAAAATTTAAAAAAAAAACACACAGACACCAATGTGCATTTTCATCTAAAGAACTGTATCCCTGACAACCACTTGATTCATGTTACCAGCCTACTCTGCCTCTTACTAAACCAGATGTTGCAAACCACTATGTATGTTGGTTTTCTTAATTCAAGAAATTTTTCCAAATCTACTCCTTCATATTATTCACTATTCCCTATCCAAAGAAGCCATTTTCTTTCCATTCCTTTCCTCTATAAATCTTGCTGAAGCTCCTCTCCATATGACTTCATGAAAGCAGCACACATCAACAGATCTAATCTCAAATACTTTAGCAACTCATCTGTCCAACCTCATAGTGTGCCCCAACATTAACAAAAGCAATTCTTAACATAATGTTATTATCTATCTCGGATATATCTGGTTAACACTTTGACGATGCTCACACTTGCATTCTGTCATACCGTGCCACATACCTTCACTCCTTTGAGTTCCAACCCCATTTATGCAGTTTCTGTTATCAGTTGAAATTCCTAGTGGAATTAATAAAATAGTTTTGGCACAGTTTTGCAACTTTATGCCCTTTATAACGCTGAACTCAAAACAGACAGGACTCAGTTTTTATTTCTTTTTTATTTTTATCTTGAAAGTGACACCATCACTATGTGGTATTTTCACTGGACTTCCAAAGGTACAAAACATTTGAATTAAAGTAAGACGGGGATATTCAGCCCCTCTGTTACCTTAATGATGAGACGTTTTCCCAAAATAAAAAGTACGAAAAATTTCTGCAATCAACACATTAAAAATATGAAAAGCACAGCTTTCTTTTAATTAGATGTGAACATAAACCTTACAGAAAAAAAGCAAAAAAGCAGAGGAAGAAAAAACAAGTTGATTGAAAATTTGTATGCTTACTAGTTTTTACATAGTTTAATGAAGAAAAAAACTATTAAAAATATTTTAAAATTTTCGACTTTATTCACCAAAAAAAGTATTTAACAATTTATTTAAGTAAATTTTCAGATTTTCAGAGCGATCAAATGTTAATGGAGGCTTAAAAGGATTTTTAAACATACTATATGCAAGAAAAGATATTGAAAAGCCTGAAATAATATTACTGAGCTTTGATCTTTCCGAAGAATTACCAAAGGTTATGCTGGTATTAATTTATAAGTTATAAACTAAAATTATAAACAATAATAACAAAATAATATAGTATTAATACAATATTCCTCTTTAAATATAATTTAATTGATTTAATTTTAAATATTTATTTAGTGATTAAATCTAGTTTTGAAGAATTGCTTATTCAATCCATATTAATTCTCTTTTAATGTTACAAAAATACGCAAATTTTATGAATATGCATAGAGCTTCTATCAACACAAGTAATTGCTGTCTCTCATAATCCAGCATCTTCGCTTGGGAAAACATAAATTTACTATGTACTTTCAACATTAGTCGGGCCTCATATGACAAACACCTAGAAATTTCATAGAAGAAATGAAAATTACAAAATAGGACATAAGCCAGTATTACCTTTCAAACAAAAAAATAAATTTTATGTACTTAAAACTTCTCACACAGACTTTTACCAATTGTATTTTTATATTTATTATTGACTTGAAAAACCTTATGGCAACTGCCTTACAAAAAAACAACATAAATATCAAGCAAATATGCTACACAAAAATGATTTTCAACAGACAAAGAAAAACTTGCTTGTAAAAGATGAAAAACAATTCCAGTCAACCCAGATGAAAACTAACTTTATTGAAAACAGGCATATTAAGGTTTCAAAATTATCCTATAAAAGAAGAAAAATGACACACAGTAGGTTGGATCACTAAAGCAATTAATCAGTTAAAAATAATGTGACATGAAAAACATTATTTAAAAATCGAGAACGTACGTCAAAAATTATCTGAGTCCTTGAGATTATTTTGGATAGTTTTTTGTGTAATTAATTCAAGTAATACCTGGAGAACAGAGTGGACCTATCTATCCTGTACTGCCTATTGAAGTAGAATTTGCAATAAAACAAACAAAGAACGAGAATTTAGATTAAACAAACTCACATCAATACATACTGCATACCAATAAGATATACAGCCTAATGCGCAAATAAATTCACTGTAACACTTTAAACACTTTGTGTTCCCTATTTTATTGACATTAACAAAGAACTTGGTTCAATTAAAAAGTAAAAGCTGTGGGATGCCTTCCTTAAATACTTGAAACCTAATCCTAGTTTTATGAAGTCAATTAAGTCAAGCTTAATATCAACTATAGTTTTTGGCATCATCTTGATGCTCACAATGAACAGCAAAAAACGTTTCAGAACATTTTTTTTTGAAGATGTTTCAAAACCTAAAGTAAAAGTTGGTAATAACAAAAGAATTTTTCCAGTAGTACTACTCTGTAAGAGGATATCAAAAAAGATAGAAAGGAACACAGAAGGCCATCAAGAAGATAATAAGCTGGTTTACTGAGTGGTCCAAGTTTAGTTGGGATAAAATTGACAGTAATGTATTTGATAAATAAGCTTGGAACAATAATTATTTATAAGTAAATATTAATTTATATAAATAAGTGTATCAATGTAATGGTTATGCATGTGTGGAGAATAAAATTTATCAACAATATTTTTATATTTTATTTCAGTATTTTCATTGTACAGGGTAAAAAGGAAATCATTTTACAAAAAACGAGAGCATTATATCACAACAAGTCTTTCTTACTGACCTTCTCCTCCATTTCTTCCTTATTGAGAAGATTGGTCATGACATTATGTGCAAGATCATTTTCACGTTTCTCAAAATCTTTCAATAAAATTAGCTCTTCAAATAAGGTGATCTCCCTAAATAAATTTTATAAAAATTAGCTAGCAGTTTAATTCTCTAGTCATAATAATGATTGTACACTGTTTTTACGATTAATTTTCCAATAATATTCTCTAAAATTCAGAGATTATAGACTTAACAACAGGAAATAGGTAACAAAATCAAAAATAAGCAATTGAAAATAAATCAGCTATAAGAAAATAGACAAAAAATGAAACCTACAGACAGAGACTGTTTGGCAGCACACACACTGAAAGCCTCAATGCCAAGACTTTTTAAAAAATATTCAAAAAAATTTCATGGTACAGGGTCAGCCCCCCACATCGTAGGTGAAATTTGAATAAGACCTGTAAGCATTGCAAATGTTTCAGGTAAGCAATTGAGTGTTTTTAGTCAGTTTTCAGATTCTCAAAATAATTTCCTGGTAGTTGGTTTCAGTGAAATTAGTACATTGTGTATATTTCCCAGGCCATAAAGTTGACACACGATTTTTATTGGACCCTTAGAATGTTAGTCAGGGTTTTCGGCAACTATTTACCTATTAAATATGGTAGAGAAGTGATTTTTGGGATTCAACATTTTTTTTTTATGAGAAGTAGATGGAAAAAAAGTAAGATCCCTGAAAAACAGAGTACAACCTTTGAAACTATTTTTTTTTTTAGGTGAATGTAAGTGAGAATCACCTGCCCATGAAGCTAAAATTTGACTTCACATTAAAAACGTCCATATTCCTGTAATAAAGGAGATAAAAAATTTATACTGTGAAAGGGGGTTAAGGGTATACATATTCATTCATTCCAAACATATAACTTACTAAGCAAATTCTTCATTTACATTACAAAATAAAAAAATCAGATATATATTCTGAACATTCAAATCTAAATTAAGAGTGTTTCATGAACATTTTGGCAGAAACCAGGAATGAATTGGAAACTCTTGCAGGAATTCAGAATGCTGTAAGACTCGTGGGTATCTCCAAAGATGGACTGAGTGTTAAATGATGGATCAAAACAAATTCGAACAGGCTGCAGCCACCCTTTTATCCTAACACACCTACCAAGACAACAGAAGCTAAGCCACAAGTTAATTCATCTGAAGGAGTATAGAAGACACAGAGCTTAGTACTGGAAGTATTTGTATTTACAAAGAACAGATCAGGACATCGCCAAAGAAACATTCCAACTAGAGAATGTTCCTGGATTCCAGCCATACAAGAAAGTAAAGCCAAATAAAACTGTAAGAAAGAAAATCACTGACTTACAAGCTGCAAGCTAGCGAGGTAAGGGGGCTTGTTCAGAAGAAAGAGGATGAAGAAAAGTAAAAAGAAGATCGAAAAGCAGAAATAAAATTAATGAAGGATGATATCAAGGCTAAATTCGAAAAAGGAGAAGATAAGTGGGTATGCAAAGCTGGATAGTATGAAGCAATTGGGCTACAAAAATGTACAATGCCAGATCTACGAGCACAAATTCATTGAGATGTTACAGTGTGAATTATAAAATTGATGTTAAATAAACTTTAGTTTTGTCTTGTTTATTTATTATATGTTTTTTCTCTTATCACACAAGTTTTCAGTAACCCCCAAAATGTGGGTTTGTGAATAATCATGAAGTAGGAGTAGGATATTAGCGTCACTCTATTTGACTAAGAACTGCTTTTTATCGCTTCTTAAGTAGAGTCTAAAGTAGTTATAGTCAATTGTCACCAAGAATTTTATCAACTTTAGATTTCAACATTTATGGACCCCCAAGATGTAAATTGGGAGACCTCCAGAATGCAAAATCAAGCCCACAATGAAATAGGTTAAAACCACTGTACTCTATCAAAATTAAGGCTAATTGTTTATAAGAAAATAATCCATCATAATAACTTAATTTGAACCCATTTTGATCTAGAATAGTTTTAGAGTAAAAATTCGTATAAAATTCACTTAATGTATTTTTCTTAACTGGTATAAACTGGTATATGCTGGTTCATTTTTTCTAAACTGGTTTCTATCGAGTTAGTAAATTTTGATTTAAGCTTGCACTTGTTTATATTTTGTTATTCATATCTAAATAAGAAGTTATTTTCACTTTTGCAAAATACTAATCTATTCCAGGAGGTAGAGATAGAATTTTCAAAAAACCTACATTCTGGGGGTCTATCTAATCTAGCAATTTTTCAACCAATCAGCTTAAATAATTTTAGAGACTAGCTATTAAAAAAAAATAATAAAAAGAATTTTAGGGTTTGGGGAGAAGAAAAGTTAGCCAGTAAGTGGTTAGTCACAAGTTGTAGACATTACTGGCTATGTTACCACTATTTCTATAGGAAAAAATATATGGTTTTGCTATGTAACAAGTACAGCAATGTAATGTATCCCTACCAAAATTCATGTTTCCATTATATTCTGAAAGAAATTTAAAAGAACAGCTTTAAGTTTAACCATCCATTGCCAGCATAGGATAAAAAGATTAGCAGAAAAGCTGGGTTGAAAAAAAATCCCAAAAAACCTTACTTTTTATAATTAGTATAAGCATGTGTCTAAGAATCTTTTGTTTTAAAAGGGATTCATAAAAGGATATCTCCAAAAAAGATTCACTGGCTTGAAATATTCTGACAAGAAATATTCTGAAATTCTCACAAAGTGAAGATGTATTTCAAACGATTTATTTAACGGTGGTTAAAAAGATTTAGGAAAATTTTGAGGCTTAACTTTAAAAATTGACATCAAATCTTGCTTGAATTTGGCTGCTAAGATTCCATTCCTAATAAAATTTTTGACTTAGTTGTAATTAACTATCCTAAACTAAGGGAAGGAATTTTACTATTGGAAAAAAATTCAATGGGTTTTTTTGCAAGTTCAATAAAATCTTTAAAATGACCGATATTCAGTGTTATTAGAAATAATAATACAAATATCTCTATCAATATAAAAAATAAAAATAATAATAAAATCTCTAGCAATAAATTCAGCATTATTAGAAATAATAATAACAATAATATCTCTTTCAATAAAAAAAAAATAATTATAACAATACCTTCAGCAATATAAAAAAATTCAGCAGAGTTAAATAAAATTTCTAACAACAGAGTAAAAACGTATTTTTTTCCCGAGATCTAGAAACAAGAATGTAAAACTATCTCTTTTCTATCCTCAAAACCTTAGAGAATCAAAAAATCTTCAATATGAACTGCCCAGAATGATTTTGATAATCTAAGTTATACAAACATAAGTAAATAAACATTTTTTACCTAAGATCAGCATTTTTTAGTTTAACGTCCAATCTTAGCTTCTGTTTTCTTAACAAATAAAGATCATCATCAAATGACTTCAACTTTCCATTTATTTCCTTGAAAATTTCATCCTGGCGGAAATTCAGCCTAAAATTAATAATGCCTATAATAACAGCAAATACTGATCTTGTAAGACTTTTCAACAAGTATCAATTACAGTAAAGCTTTAATAAAGTCAAAATAACACTAGCCTTGTACTCCAAGGAATGTCCCAGGAATGAGTTTGAGCTATACCTACAACTTGCCACAACCAATCCTTAGTAGAATTGAAAACTTAATACATTATACAGTCATGGAATAACACAATGACATACTTTCTAAAAATAACCATATTAACCTATTTTTATTAATAATTAAGATTAGTTACCGTATAAGCCTTTCCTTTTCCATGGCCATTTCAAGAGGAGATCGATCTTGTTCAGGAGTTTCACATTGAAGACTTAATGTTGATTGTGGAAGACTATATAGTGTTGACATATTCGAATATGCTTGCGCATGGTTATCTGTCAATGTAGAAGTCAGAATGGGAGTGTTGATAGAATCCGGTTTGCTCTGAAATACAGAAAAATCATCACAACCAGTTAGTTGAGAAATTTTTTTCACTTTTTCCAAAAGGAAGTCACTTTGCTTTACTGGGTCCTTCAACACAATGAATCCCTTGCATGAAAATTATCATCAATAAGGGTTCATATCAACAAGCACTTAGTGATTGTTGTACCCAATGAAATTTTAAAGCAAACTTTGAATCTATCTAACTTAATAAAGCATAAAAAGCTTGATTTTATTTTAAACTGTAACAAAGAGTAGATCTAAAGAAAAGAAAAAAAATTCTATTTTGAAGCAAGTTCTTTAATTGCAATCAAACAAGTTTTTTTTAACAAATTTGACTGATTTAGTGGCCTTGGTAGCGTGGACTCAATAGAATTTTCAAAACATTTCAGAATATTACTTTTAAAATCTCTTGGCAATTATTCAATAAAAAGTTGTTGAGCAAAGTGGCAAACATTTTAGACAAAATTCGAGCCTGATATCTTAAAAGGATTTTTAGCAGTTAGTTTTATGTGTGAAAAATTACAGACCTATTTGATGCAAATTAAAAAACAAAAAACTTAAATTGAAAAAATTCCATTAAACAAGCAATCTTATCTATAAAAAGAGCTTCGCTACCTCAATTAAATGCGGAAGACTGAAACAATAAAAAACATTATAGTATGAAGAGTTAGGCAAACACACTTCATAAAAATCTCACCAACATAATATTCATACTATACACTTTAACTACCAAGTAAGTAAGCAGTGTTAATACTCAAATTAAGTATCATTATTAATCTAAACCCATCACTAACTTCAAAAAAGATAATTAATGGTATAAAAATCCATCTATGAATTCTTTAAATTTATACCAAATCAAAAAAGTTATGGAATGATTTTGAGAAAAAAAAATTTAAAAGCATTGCGGCAATCTTTTTGTCAATAAATATCAACAATTTCTCAATGTTGGACATTAGAAACAAAAAAAATAAAAAATCTTGTATTCATTAGCATACAATTATTATATATTGTTATACATTTCATTTTATAATTACTAGTTTCTATATGGATGTCTGGATACCAGATGAAAATTTTTAACATCAAAATGCAGAAACTGAATTATAATTTAATTTCCTTGAAAAGTCAGAAAATTAAGTGGAATTCGTCTTTTAAGAGCCTAGTTATGCAAATTGACCTCTGTTTTTTGCTGTAATTGCCCTAATTGCCTTTTTATTTAACTCCATAATTTTTACTCCGTTTGTTCTATATATTTTAAAATTTTGGACAATAAATTGCCCTGCTAAACAGTAAATATGACTACGTAATTACGTTGTGCAACGTGATGCTATTTAAGTTGTTAGGAACTTCATCTGAGATGTCTAGAAGATCAGTGTATAACCCAAGAACTTCTTTGCGAAACTTTATCAATGTGTTGTTACTATAATCATATTTCCTAAAAATGAAAAAAAAAAAAGACAAAAAAAAAAAAAACATTACTTGTTATAAAAATACGCCCAATTACCATATTATTACCACGACGCAAAAAAAAAAGCATTACAATAAACAAAATATAGGATTTATATATATTAAAATAGAGTAAAATATTAAAAAAAAATTTCCTAAAATGAATAAGTCAAAATTTGGTGTTAAACAGAAGAAATTAAGCCCGGTGTTGTTAACTGGAAAAATTCCTAAATCTGAGCTAAATTGCCAAATAATAACAATGGAATTTGATTAGAATTTTAGAGAGACAGTGCAAATCCAACATTATCAAACTGAACCAAGTGAAAAGAAGGTCGAATAGATTAGTTACAATTTCAATTTTTAGGAGGCAGATTTTAGAGTTACAAACATCTGAATTTAAAAAAAAAACAGACTGTGATGTTTTTTTTATTTTTAACAAGAATTCTAAACAAGGAAAGCAGAAGTAAGGTCCACATTTTGAGTAAGGTGGATATATTAAAGACAATTAGAATCTTATTTCATATTAACTTTTTAAAAACTTATTAAAAAGATTCTATTGGCAATTACACAGTTGAATGAAAATGGAAACCTAAAAATACCTTTGCACAGATGAAAAGACATAGAATGAGCATAAGGAAGATTTAAAAATCTAGAAAGCACAGAACAAAGAGCATTAAAAAAAAAATGAAAAAGAGTATTTGAAAAAGATAAAGGGCAATAAACAAAGAGAGATTTTCAAAAATGAAAAAGGGGAAAAATAGTTCGGAACGAAATTTTGATGAAAGATTCTTAACAAATGAAAAATAATAAAATTATAAACGTAAGCATTGTTCTAAAAGTTACTTAAAACTATGCTAGACGCTGATAAACATAAAATGGGTATGTAGGATTCTCTTTAGGCCGGCAGATTCATTTTTACAACCGTCAAAATTATCTAAATATTCAAATAGTTTTTTTATCTAGACGGCTTTTTGGACTCACTTATTTGAATAAAAATTTCAATAAAAACAATTAAGCAATTGTTATTTGAACATACTTTTCTGGTATTTCTTCATCTTTAAGTACTGGTACTTGTGGTAAGATCATTTGATCAGGTAAATGAAATTGAATATCTTTAAGTTCGTTTATCAATAACTTGATCTGAAAAAGAAATAATAATACTAATAATGAAATGATTGACAATTGCTAATATGAATTCCCGTCTCAATATTTAAAATTTTCTCAACCCATTGTAATCCATCCCTCTGTCCAACCTAATATAAATTCTCAGGCTTTCTAGAGAAAACACAACCGACTGAATTAAACCAAACAAATTTTAAAAAATTACCAAGAACACCTTAATTACCAAGAACACCTTAATTACCAAGAATACCTTAATTACCAAGAATACCTTAATTACCAAGAATACCTTAATTGTATAGAATATCTTAATTGTATAGAAATTAATAAGAATAATTGCTGTTAGGGCTTCATATCCCACCAACCTAACAAGCCATTAACCAATCTAGAACTAATGTTTCTACGAAGCACAACACCTAAAGTTATTTCAGCAGACTTGAAACAACTGAAATAGTTTAAATTCTTAATTCTTACAAATTAAAATAATATGTCAATAATTTACTAACTACTATTTAATTACCTACCTGGTTTGAGCCGACATTAAAAGGAGAAATCACATTAAAAAAATCATTTTTTTAATTAAAATTATTAAATCTAAAAATTTTCTATCATTTATCATAATATCAAATTTCAGAAGAATCGGGACATAGATTCCTGATGAAAACATAAAAAAGCTATTTTCTGACTAATTGGATTCCTTTAAAATTGGGATTTTTCTAATACTGCATTATTAATAATAAAAATGAAAAAGGAACATGGAAAAAAGGGGTGGTATGCTTATCACATATTCAATTTTAAAATTGGGCTGTATTTGTTATTACTGAAGACATACTGTCACATCCCTAGCCAAAAATAAAAAGTTGAAAAATAAAGGAGAGTGCTTGGATGAAACCAGAAAAATACATCAGGGTGTTAGCTCAAGCCAAAATTTCTAAAAAAGGAACATGTTGCAAAAAAAAGCACTAAAACTGGCATTTTTTTATAGAAAACAAAGTTTCAATAGAAATAAAACCACTGGGTCTTAAATTACTGGTGAAAATTGACTGCATTAGCTATTTAAAACAATAAATGCCTTCCTTTTTAAATGCTGAATCATGAAATAATCACTGTTTCTATAAATTTTTCTTGTAATTGTTCGATTTATAAAAGTGTTTTATAAAATGAACTGGTTACTCTGTAAAATTAAGAAAAACAAATATATCCTAAAATAAATTCTAACACAATTAGCATCAATACTAAATCAGCTAGTTATTAATTACAAAATATGTTATGAAATGGATTGAGACAAAAGTCTGGTAAAAGAAAAAACTCGGAAAAATAAGCATGATAAAAACAGTTATTTTCAGTAGAATTCCTTTTTTTTTTGTACGCAGACTGTTTTTAGCTTCTGGCTAACACCCTGTAGATATATAATTAATGAGTTTCTAAGCTCATAATTCTATTTTGTATCATCAAAATTTATATAAAATATATTTATATCAATATATATACTTATATGATATAAACATCATATCAAAAAATTTTAGTGTGGAAAATTACATATCTGAAATACATATTTTTAAATATAATTTAAAAGCCAGAATACCTTGAGCTTTGATACAGCTAATAGGGTTGAAATTGATAAGTTTGAAAGCTTTAACTGTCTACAGGTCTAAGATCTATTAGCTGTCAAGGTCTACAGGTCAAAGATAAATAAATAAATGATCAAAAAAAAAATCCATTAATTGACATAAAGAAAAAGAGGGAGAATAATAAATTCAATAACAGATCTTCATGATTATGAACTGCAGAAAAACCTTCCCAGAACTGAAATATTTATCAAATCAATGTAGATCTGGTAATACATAAATTTGGAAATAGTTTTGAAAATCAAGCTAAGGTTTAATGCATTATATGTGTATTAATATTCGTATTACGCAAATCATTATAGTGGTTCTATCAAACCAGTCATCAACTATCTTATGAATTTAATTTAAGCCTGATTTAGCTTTGTCCTTCAAATGTGATATTAAGTTATGCAAGATAATGCCACCATATTATTTGCGGACATAAAGACTAAAAAAAGTCACAAAAATTTGTAGGAAATTCTTTGGAACAGGGATTATTTTGCCGAAAAAGCAAAGATTCTGTTCTAACTCATAAAATCAGATTCGATTATAAAGATCAGAGTATTGAAGAGAGTATTAGCAAAACATTAAGAAATGCAAGATCAAGATTTAAAAGTATCAGCATGTTACAAAATCGCAGATATAAGTGAAATCGGTCATCATCTAACAGCGTAAAAATTCCTTGCAGATATTAAAACTAAAAACTAATTTACATTGAATATATCTGTAAAGGATTTCTAAGTTTCCATTCATTATCAAAAGAAAAATGGTAAATTTTATAAGTAAGCAAGCTGAGTATTTTTGTTGGAAAACATTTTTTAAACAAATGAAATAACTGCAATGCAAAGTCTGGGTAAAAGACCTCACTAAAGACATATTTATTATAATCAATTTTCAGCTGTGCAATAGAAAATCATTCTGATGTATTTTTGTGTGAATTGCAACAATGATGTTAGCAGGAGGATTTATAATTTTAGGATGCGGAGTTTAAGATGTGTTGCTACCGCTTCAGAGGACAAGGGTAAAGCGGAGTCTGTTATGATCAGACAAGACTGACTTTTGATGAGGAAAAACTCAGGGGTAAGTCATATAGTATAATACCCTGTGTTTACATAGATAAACTAATGAAAAAATCTATCAGATGTTGATATTGACCAAATTGAATAAAAAGAGTTATTAAAATGGATTTATTTTAATATTTTAGTGTATTTTTTACTTCTTAATTCTTTTAATTTAAAGTTAAAAACATGAAATTCAATGAAAGTACTCTGCTGTCACTGAATAAGGTAAATCATTTCAAGCAAACTCAAATATTTGTTTTTCATTGAGGTTTTCTATGGAATTTGGCAAATACCAATTTAAATGGCGATTCTCTCAGCTAGGAGATAAACACTTGCCTTTGTTGACAAGTCTACTGTGTGATAATAGTACTCAGTATCTACAGCACCGAAAAGAAGTTTGTGTTCGAAAAGGCATCAAGCTGTAAAACTTAGCTTTGATTAGGCCTCTTTGCTACATATCCTAGCATGTTAAGACTAAGTTTTACAGCAACTAAATACACAATTTTAATTTTAAAGACAAGATTTTCATAACTTACTTCATCAATTATCTTGATCTTTCTATCTCTTAGCGAAATCAATTGATCATTGAAATCTTTCTTTATATCGTGCACCTACACAATATACAAGAACGATTTAAAGTGGAATAATACAAACAATTTCGGCCCACAGGAGTAACATTTTGACAGAAAATTAATTCTTTGCTTAATGTTGGGTTTTGTATTAAGTTTATTTTATTTTACTTGTTATTTCAAAATAACATGCATTCACACATTATATAGTTAGACAAGAGTTTTTTAAATAAGTAATAACAGATGAAATGATATTTCAGGAACGGTTTCAATGAAAAATGAATGAAGCAGCTCTAAAATCAACCTGACACTGATAAGAATACTAGAATATTATACTGAAATATACGTTAAAATATATGAGGTCTCTCCAAAATGTAGACCAATAAATACATTATAAACTTAATAAGTTACCAGGGGCTCAAACCCTGATCTTACTCATGAATGACAAAGTGTACATATTTGTATACAAACTATATGACCCTCCAAGCGAAAATGTGTATATATATTTGTCTGTAACGTTGTTTTAAACTCATATAAAAATGCGTTAAATTAACGTATTTAATTAAAAACATCATAAAGAAAGTTTTTTTTATGTAATTAAAAACGTTTATAACAATATTCACATTTTTTGTTCATAGGTGAATAACGTCGTTTATAACGCATTAAAATACAGTTTATTACACCTTTCGTTATAAATTGAAATAATGTTAATAATGCAGTTTATAATGCAGTTAAATAGGATTACACATTTTATAAAAAGCAGTGATAAAAACTGCATTTAAAATAAAAGTTATGCTGTTAAAACCGCCGTTAAAAACGCCTTTTTTAACAGTACGGTTTTAAAAGCCATTAACTACTTAGCATGTTTGCATAAGCCAAAAATGAGTAATTGGAATATATGAATGAAATCGGTATGTGAATTATTTTTGAAAACATTTTTTAGAAATAAATCGAATGCTTTAAATTTATACCTAAATAAATAATAATTTTTAAGTTTTGAAAATATTAAGTTTTTTTTTATGAAAAATTCATACGTTTGGTGATATGTTTTGACTAACGTCTTTTGTTTTATTATTTATTTACCCAGTGGCGGGAGATGATAGAAAGTCAAACTTATTAAAAGATGACTGACCACCCGCGGTAAGGATCAAAAGCTTAGCGTGTGTAAAATGAATGAGCTACCGCTGAGTCACATGCCGATAAATTAAACTAAACATGAAATCACTTTTCTTTTTTTTTTTTTTTAAGACACTAGAAATTAGTATGACAGAAGTTCATATCGATTTTTATGTTACTTGCTTTTTTTCTCACGTCATTCTTCATTGCACAGCATAAGTTTTAATATTTCTAATATATTTTATGAAATGTCATATAATGCACTCCTGGATAATTTGTCAGGGATCTTAAAATAAATTACGTATTAGAGAAACATTTTTCAAAACCTAATCTCGAATAAAAAGACTTTTTTACTACAAGAGCATTTGTTGGCCTTGCATAATTCATAAGGAACAACTAAATGCTAAATATTCTGTAAGAACAACTGTAATAATTAAAAAAAGGTTGGTGCATTGTCAATCATCGATAAATCATCAGTATTCATGTACTAACTCTACTGGCCTAACTGATAATAAAGGGCAAATGTTATATTAAATAATTAAATAGTGTCTAATTATCAATTTAAGTTTAATAATCAATTTTTCTTCTAACTTTGTGACACTAAAAGGTAGTTATTTTTTTCTTTCATCTGGTATCGTTTTGTGTGTTGATTTAAAAGTAAACAACATTATGGTGAAAAAGAAATTGGAAGATACATTATATTTTCATTATTTTTTCTTAGGTGAACACTTTGTTGAACGTTCTCAATGAAAACATATCCATTAAAACTAGAATTAAAAAATAAATTAACACAAATGTAAAGAAGCTCTACCTGATCAAACCTATATCTATATATTATATCTTTACCTATACCCTGTATCTGCCGCTTATTATTTTCACCCAATTCCTTCCATTTCTTTATAGAAGTCTTGGTTAAATTTCCGTGAGAACTTTTATTTCTTCTTCTTTATGTCGGATGAGTTTAATTTTTTCAATACATATTATTTGCTTTTCTTTTACGTCGAGTGGTTTCTTTGCAGGAAGTGTCGCTTTCCATGATTATTTAAAAAAAGACACCAAACAAAACATTTTTTTAATGCATTTACATTTCACTCTTAATAAACTAACCGAGCCTAATTTCTGCATAACTTCAATTGTTATGTATATTTAAAAATTATGTTAACATAATCCCATTTATTTTGAATAAACACCTCATAAAAACTAAAATCGATGATATCTCAGAAAGTTTTTTTTTTTGGATTATTTTTTACATATAAGTCGCCTGAGTTTAAGGTCAATGTGATAATCTTGTAACCAGAACGTTCAAAAAGCTTTGCGTAATGATATATGACATGACTCACATTTTACGTTATTCTTTATACTATAAATTTTATATTTATTTAAATATTACAATTTTAATTATGATAGTTCAGAAGTAGAATCTTGGTTTTATCCCCAATGATATTTGAGCAAGATTAACCTTGTGACGCTATATTGAAACCGAGAATTCATCCGATGTTGAAAAATAATTTTTTGCTAAACGTTTTCAACCAAAACAAATATATGGAACTTTATTCTTGTTAAGTTAGAATTTATAAATAAAAAATAAATAAATAAAAAGAGATAACGAAATTAGTTATAATACAGGCCGTTATAATATTTTAAAATTCACATGGTGTTTGTTGAAGCCACAACACAGGTGGTTTTTACATGCTTAATAAATACTGCACGCTCATAGGAAGTATCTTCTGAATAATTTTTATCGATCGGTTGTAAAAAATAAACAATATTTCAAACCGAAACTTAAATTAAATCAACGTGTTTGGTGACACGAAGCTCAATAATAATTATTTTATTTAGATAGATCATATCACATCATTATCATATAGATTCTTTTTTTTTTTGTTAAAATAATAAACTTTTTTAAAACCTTACAAAATCGAAAATGATACAAAAAGATCTGTCTGATTGATCCAGTGAGGGGTTTTAGAGACCCTAAGGATTTTTGAAGCAATTATTGTAACTTCTTATAAGGGATTATAATCCATCTCTAAAATTCAGTGTCAGATTTATTTATTTTTATAGATATAAAATAACATTACAAACATTTAATGTTTTAATATTTTATTATCCTCAATTATCCTTGATCTTAGAAGTTTAAGGAAAGGAAACAAATTTGTGATTAATTTAAATCATCTACTATCAAGTAAAAGACGCTTTCTATACAATGTATGTCCTTTCGAGTGAAGCAAAAAGCTTAAGAAATGTTCAACCATCATATTTGAAAAAAATATTAATTTTCCTTACAAAGTTCTTTCCAAATAATTTCTTTAAAAATAATTTCCTCAAAACGTTTTCTTTTCAACTACTTACCTCAAATCCTTACTTCCAAACCTTTTCCTCAAAATCTCATATGAAAATATTTTCCTTAAAACCTTATTTCCCAAATATTTTCCTCAAAATGTTACTTCTTAAGATTTTCGTTAAATGACCGCAAGGATCAGTCAAGTCACCACTATCAAACTCGATGCTTAGTAAAAAAAGATGCTGAGTGATGAATGGTTAGAAAATTTCTCCCTCGGACTTCTCAGCATCTAATCATTCTTAAAATGTTATTTCTATTTGCAAGTTTCCTTAAATCATTACTTCCAAAACACGTAAGGAAAGTATAGACAATAGAAACAAACAAATATATAGGACTAGCAGATCTCGTCAGTTTTTTATATTTGGAATAAGGTTAAACAGCCAAAATTTGAAAAATCTGAAACGAAATCAAATCAAAAAAAAAATCTAAACTTTTTCAAAAAAAATATTTACGCTACTAAATTAAATAAAAACTTCATGACAATAAATTGCTCTGCCTTTTTTGATGGCATCACGCTTGATATGTCCTGTGTTTCTGTTAAAACGTATAAAATCCTGGAACCGATGATCATTAATTCTATACTTTTAGTTATTTCTGATAAATGGATAGCTAGTTCCACATTTGAAGAAGAATTTGAGTGGAAAACTATTGTAGGGAAGCTAAACGACTTATGTCGCTCCAAGCGCTATTATGAAACTTTCTCAGTGAAATTATTTTTTGAAGCAAAGATAAGTTTAATTTTCATATCATTTAATTTTAACATTTTTTGCGTTCAAACCCAAATTCAGATTAATTTTGTATGATTTAAAGTATTTGAAAATTAATTATAACTTAAATATAATGTGGCTTAAAACTAGCCTTAATGGT